>VZRH01002383.1:86116-221846 GCA_013397555.1 Urocynchramus pylzowi
TATATATATATATATATATATGTATATATATATATAAATCCATTCACCTTTAAAATAATGAAAACCGTTTCAAAATTATGCTGTGCTCATGTGCCGACCTCGCCCATCGGTACATAATTAATCCGATCTCTGGTTAGGATACTAAAACATCCCCGTGTCCCACCCACCCTCTCCTTTTTTCTCTGTTCAATGAAATTAAAAATATGTTCAGTGTTCTCTTGATTTTTTTTTTTTTTTTCCCCTAAACTTTTGGGAGAGCGAGAAGAACACCCAGTGTAGGTAGCAGACCTAGGAGGCAGTGGCCGTAGTACTGGCTGAAGGAAAAGAGAGGCGTTTTCTTACCCATTGCTGTTTTAGCCATGCTGGGATGTGCAGCTCTCAGAGGCGGTGAAGGCAAAGGGGTCCAGCTACAGCAGTGGAGAGAGGGAGAGAAGACTGAATAAGGCACTGAGTCAGCAGAGTGGGGCTGTGCAAGAGAAGGAGCAAGAGGCAGGAGCCCATGAATAATTATCACTCCTCCACCCAAGCAGATTGGCTCGAGAGGTCCCCTGACATGACTCCTGCAGAGCCAGAATCTCCGGGCATTAAATATTGATCCGCCAATGGTGCTGGAGTACAAAGTGCCAGAATGCAGTTTGAAATGGAAATCAGCCCTTGGATGCTTCTCCCCCCTCGGTCTGGTGTTAATAGTACATTCCATGTCAAATGTTTTATGTCTTACATGAAAAAAGCCTATTGGTGTTGAGGGCTCTGCTGTTGCTACCTGTAAAACATGCACAAATTCATTTTGACATATTTCATTCCAAAGATACAACAAGAAGAGGGACCATTGCAAGGGATTGCCTAAACCATTTCAGTAAAAAAAGCTGCTCAGATTATTTTTGCCTCCTGCAAGGGTACACAGATGTCCTATACAATTGTTTTATACTGAATGTTTCAGCGTTTTAGTACCTTTTTTACTGTTTTACTGTCCCCAGAACTAACCTTGGTCATCTCAAACTTTTCTTAACCTTGGGAAATGGCAGCTGGACCTGCTTACACTCTCAAAGGGCTCTGGAAATCCCAGAACAGGATAAATGTGGGCAGAAGTCAGAAACTACTTCCCTGATGCACAATGGTAAGAGTGACTGGGAAGATGCGAGCTTGATTCCCTTGATAAAGTGTGCAGGATGGGATGTGATATGACCATTACATGAAAGGGGATGGACAAAGAATTCCCTACACTAATTTTAAGGATTCTCTATCCCTGGCAAGAGGAAAGCCAGTGACATAAGTGGCAGCCACTAAACAAATGTGGTAGAGGTTAATTGAAACATTGCTAGAAACAGGGCAGTGATGGGACCTGTTTGTACCTCTTGTAGGCCTGGAAGCAATTGCTGGCCTAGAGGAGCCAGTATCCGAGACCTTGGCACAAAGAGAGGGATGCTCCACCTTTACCTTCTCATCTCACTGTCCAGCTGGAGCTCATTTGCCTCTCCCAGGGGATAACCAGCCTTACTGTTAAGAGGTTTCAGAGATACCAGACTCCCACACTGCTTCCAGACAGACAGGGCACTGGGCAAATTTTAAACTTGCAATTTGGAGGACGCTCCTCGTAGATGTGTTTCATGGTGTGTGCATGGGTGGGTGGGAAAAGCAGGGCATTGGCACCGTTGTTCTTCCTTGTGTGGGGCTGTTTGCAGCTGCCATCTGAGTGCCATCGCTGAGTGCCATCGCTAACTGCCATGCTGCCACTCCGTGTCTGCTTCCCTCGAGCTGGTCACTCACAGTTCTGCCTCTCAAGCTTCCTTGGAGTCAGTGAAGGGCATCTTTGAGTGAAGCATCACCCAGAGCATGGGCATAAGGCTAGCTTTCTCTTTTGAGACAGCAATGACAACACTATAAACTTGGTTTTTTCTTTAAAAGAGAATAGTAAAGTCTAGAAGTGAGTCTGGGGATGGAAACATCCCCATGCACAGACACATGCATGTGAGCTGAGGTGGGGCAGACGCCGTGATGGCTCCCAGGCGAGGTGCAGGCAGAGGGGATGAGAACAGGTGAACCGGGATGCAAGGCCGACCCACCCTTCTGAGAGGCCCTGCCCGCGGGGAAAGCAGGAGGGCGGCCCCGGGACCCGGTGGCTTTCCAGGGTGTTTCACTTCTGGGTCTTCGGTTCTGTGGCTGCGTAGGGGCGTTGGTGAGCAGGGGACAGGACTGCGACTGGATGTCTGTAGCAAGAGGAGCTTATTCCCGAGAGGACATGGTGAGCATCGGCGCGGTGCTATGCACACGAGGGCGGGCTCGCCCAGCCGCGGGCCCCGCCAGGTCCGTGCCCGGGCAGGGGGTCCCTCCCGGGCGGGGCGGGCCGAGGGCCCGGGCGCTCTCCGTGGTGCTGGAAAAGGCGGCGGCGCTCCCGGGGCACGGGCAGGCACGGTGGGGCCGGAAGGGTCGGACGGGGGCGGGAGNGGCGGGGCTCAGCTGCCCGGGGAGGGACGTGACACCGGGGCTGCGCTAGCACACAGCATCTCCGCTCGGCTCCCCATCCCCCGCCCGGCACGCCCAGTAGGCAGCGGACCCGCCCCGGCCTCTCTCTGTCTCTTCTATTCAGTTGCTTTTCCTGTTCTCCCAGCAAAGGCAGCGGCACGGGCGGCCGGCGCAGTCGGAAGGCTCCCCCGCCCCGGCGGGAGGGATCTCTCTCCCCTCTTCCCTGCCGCCGCCGCAGTGGCCGCAGCGCTGCCCCGCTCCCTTCGCCGCCGGGAAGGGCGCCGCTGCCCGATCCCGGGTGCCCCGGGCCGGGCCGGGACTCCCCGCAGTCCCTCGCGAGGGAGCCGGCGCGGATTGTCAGGCCCTGGGGACGTGGGACGCCGACGGTGACAGCTCAGGTCTCCCGCAGGAAGCAGTTCCTGGGGCGGGGAGTGCCGAGAAAGCGGTGCAAGAAATTGCTCGGCAATCACTGTCGTGTCAAATCTCGGCATGTACAGGAGCAGTTATCAGGCACCTCATACATCATTTCTGTTCCACTGACTGCCACTTTTTGATGTTTTGCTTCACATAAATTTTACGGGAGCATGAATTAAACTCCAGCATATCCTAGCAAGGCCAGGACTTATTTTCTTTCACAGTTTGTCCCTTTTCTTGATTGACATTAAAATGCATTTGCAGGCCAGGCTACCTCCAGGTCTGTGGCTGTAGAGCATGTAAGGGCGTGCTACTGGGCAAAACACACCTGAATGGTTTCTAAATAGCAGTGGGGTGTAACTGTGGCTTTCATCCATTTTTTGTTGGACATTTATCTGGCCATGGCCATATCAGTGAAAACCTTGTGTTCGTTTTTCCCGTTTGTTGTTTTCGCCATTTGTTAGGAAAGATTTTACTTTTTACCCAATTGCAGACAAGCGAGAAGGGGAGGTGGTACTGGAAAGAAAAATGTTTGCGCAGCATTTTGAAGACAATTGCTGCTAAGTAAATGATCTGCACTGGCACTGAAATGTGAATCACAGAGGTGGGAATAGGTCATGAATCTCTTTTTCTGTGACTGTGCTATGTGGCTCACTGTGGCTTTGCCACCTTGTTTAATTTTCTTAAATAACCTGAAAAGTCAGCTTTTTTCCTACTGAATTTTAGGAGAGTTGTTGACACTTAGCCTTTGTCATTAGGAAATGTAATGGATCTTATTTAAAGGAGCTGATTTTTTTCCTATTTGTTCACTTCTACTCTTTCTTTAGGCCTTCAAGAGTGATTTCTCTTTCTGTCTATAAAATTTTAGAAGATTAGTTAGTAATTTTTAGTAATGTTTAAAGTATTTTTAAATACTTTTAAATTCTGTAGAGCCTCAGAAATAAGATCTAAAATCAGTGAATACCTCTGCCTTTAATTATTTTGTGCCTCCTTGCCCTTTATTTTAAACAGTAGTAGTACCTTTTCATTGTTAGTTTGTTTACATCTCTGTTACTTTCACATCCTCACCAAAACTTATGATAAAAGATATTGTTCAGACCGTATGATGAAGTCTTCAAAACTCAAAGAAGATTGGTTCCTATGCAACCTTAATTACTCTTCCAATGCATTTATATAATGATGGAGTTTTAGATTATACACTCACATGCTATGTTTTTCTCTCTACATACATAACAAGATGGATGGTACTCCCTTTTTTTGAGCACTATTTGATATTTTCTTTTCATTTTGTTCTCATAAAAAATAACCTTGACACAGTCCTCTATGCCCTTGAAAGCATGGGTTCAATAAAGATTTTCTTGCAGGAATGTTTGTCAGAATATTCTCCTACCATGGGTGAAAAAATCTTTTGTTTTGCCTTACTGTTCACAGCAGGTTAACCACAGATTAGAAGGTGTTAGCATAGTTTGCGTTTCAGTAAGTAGATAAGCAAGCATATTTTAATGTGAAATTTAGAGAGAGAAGACTCCAAATATAGGAATGTGTGATTTTTGTAATCTTTGTAACATTTGGGATTTTTTGGTAACTTTTCCTGAAATTTTCTGTAGAACTGTACAAATATACCAAGCAGATGAAAAGATTAGCTGTGTGCTGAAAACAGAGGGAGAAAGAAAGAGCATATAAATATATGTATGTGTGACTGTCTTGTATCTAAGGCATGGTGACCATTTTCTTCTTGAGTTGTATCTTCCTTGTCCTTTCATTTCCCTGTGCAACACTCGTGCTATGAGGCAGTAGAGTACTGTCACGTTCCCATTAGCATTTCTCTGCTTCTGAAATTGTGCTTTTTTTTGCTGAGCATAGCCTATCTAAAAATCATCTTGCAAAGAAGCTTGGTAGTGTCTTGATGAGCCAGCTGCAAACAATGTCACCATCAGTGACTTCGGTTGCTGCTTGTTCCACACACATGTTGGAGTAAGGCAGCTTTAGCGCTCGCCTGGTTTCATGCAGGCTTTTATTCTTGCACAGCTGCACGTGGTGCTCCTTTCAGCAGCATTCAGGATCACCGTGGGGAAGCTGAATAATGGTATTATGGCATTTGTGGATTTATTTTCTTTTTATTTTCGTAAAAATCTGTAAGCAATGGCTTAATGCTAGCACGGGTATTGTACATAATGAGATCTCCCTCAACAACCTTGTCCATGAGATGTGAGCTAGAGCTGTGCAAGGCCACGGGATGGGAGTGACTTGGTTGCAGCTGGATCTGTGCTGTGCCAAAAATACATAACCATAGACTTGGTGGGCAAAAACTGGGCAAATTGAGGTGGAAACCAATTACATCATTCTGAATGAGGATAGCATGTGCATGAGACCCTGAGGACTCTTGTGTGGAATTAAACCAAGGAGTCATCTATCCAGTAGTCTGTAAATTGCATATCCTCCCCTTCCAAGACTCAACCAGATAGCAGAATTTTCTAGTCAGTGACATTCTCAACTTGGATGAACCCCTCATGACCAGCTCTTGGACAGAGAAGCTTGGAGGGGAATCCCAGTGCCTATGGAACAGTTTTGGTTTTCTCATCCTGACCCATCTTTGTGTTAGCCACCACTGGGCAGCCTCCCCACATCCTTGCATGCATTCAGTGTGCTCACAGAAGTGCTGTTAGAGATGCTCAGCCTGATGTCTCCATGTCAATCCTTACATTGGTAATTCTTTGACTCTCCCCTGCCTTCTTGCTTCCATGTCCATATTCCCTTGCTTTTAAAAAAATTTTATCCATAATTTCTTTCTTCTTCAGTTCACTCTACACAGGTAAAGCGTTGTTTTTGTTTTTTGTAATGGGATGAGCTTCTCTTTGTAATGGGAAAATGTATAGGAAGAGTAGCCACAAGCACATGCCAAGGAGCAGCAGCAAAGGGCAAGCTCCTGTTATTCTCCCAGGATAAGCACTTTGAGGCCTTCCTGTAATCTCTACACGTTTAGCTGCCTACCCTCTAGTAGTGCAGCTTCTCTTTATCATCACTGTCTGCAGGCGAACTCTGGGGGAAGGCTGACAGTAGGAGAAGCACATGAAGAACTCCCCTAGGGATCATTCCAGCCACTGACTGCTCTCAGGAATACCTGAACTTAATGCAATTTTGATACTCAGTAACCCTTGACCAATCTTTTTCCTTCCGTGGTATCTGTGGTATATCCATGGAAGTCTGTTCCACAGAGCAGCTCCTTGCTGTGTGAAGAAGCATCTTCTTTTGTTTGTATTGAGCATGTGTCCTGCCAGGACCTGTTATGCTTATCTTGATGTGGATAGTAACTATTCTTTCAGCCCTAGAATCATAGAGTTTTTCCCTCTCTAAAGTAAAAGTTAACGGAGGGAGGAATATCAGAGCCAAACATATTTTTAAAATGGGAGAAATAGATGATACAGAAGGAGTTAGATTAGGCTGATGGGGAACAACACCATCTGCTGCACCTCAGAGGTTCACAGTGAAATTTTCCTAGAAAAACAGAAGTGCTGATGTCCACATTCAGCAGACCTAAATCACAAGTCATTCTAAGACCTGGAGGCCTAGTTGGAAAGCGTCCTCCAAGTGCCCTATGCAAATCAGGTGTATCCTGACATGGCTCTGATTTGCTTTCTTGACTGTAATTTTCTGAACAGCAAAATGCCTCATGTTATGTGAAGTTAAAAAAAAAAAATCATGCTGTAAAGTGCCTAATTCACTTTGCTCTGTCTCCCTTACTGCTTACTGTGAGAAAGAGCTGAGCTATTTTAACTTTCTTTTGCTCTTTGAATTGATTAAATTTCTTGTTACCATTGGCTGGTTATCAGCTGTTTCATCATGGCTTTTTCTCACATGCCTTGGAGAAGACCAGCAGACCTTTTGCTGCTCCAAGTGTATTCTAGACCATTTTTCTCTATGTAGTCAGGCACATTCATAGATATATTTGTTTTAGGGCAATAAGTGTTATATTGTTGGCTGTCAAATAGGGATAAGGTTCTTGATACCAGGCACATCATCTATTCTTTCTGCAACTAAAATTTATTTTGGCTTAGTGATTTAGCGTGCAAAACAACAGATGATGGTAAAGTAAAAATATGCTGAGGTTAGATAAAACAGACTTTGAAGATATTAGCTGAAATCTTAGTGTGAAATTCACACTTAGAAGGAAACAGTAGCAGAAAATCACTTTGAGAATGAAGTGTAAGATAACTTTTTTAGTTCTAGTCTTGCTCTTAGTACATTAAAATGTTTACAGGAAATTTCATTTAACAACTGTTTTTGCTTATGGCTTCGCCAGACTTCATTATCTTAATCTGATATTTTTAGTGTTGTTTGCCCCTTATTTTTTTTAGCAATGTCAGCGGACTGAGAGCTGATCAGGGAAATAGGAAAATGGGATGAACAAAATGCTAATTATGAAGAACAGAAAGACAGGGTAACAACTGGAATAATGAGAGAAAATGGGCACTGGCTGGACAAAGAAACTGCAGTGAAGAAGCCTTTGGGAGAACGGGTAATTAGGGTCACAGAAGCAGACAAGGGAGAGTCAGGTTGTGAGACAGGCCTGGCATGTGTTTGCTGAAGAGATGAAGAGCAGGGATTTGTGGCATAATGTGGGGAGGTGGTTGCTTGGCAACCTTAATTTGGTCCCCTTATTATACATGGGTGATCACATACAGTGTTTATGAAAGGATTTCTGTCTCTGTGCAGGATGGACCTGCTCTGGGGATGTACTGGGGCTGCGCAGGAGAGACGGGTGATGCCCATGTGGCTCCTGCTTCATCCATTGCTTGAGCTGGAAAGTCAATAATGAACAATGGGAGGGGAAAGAAAGGTCATGCAACTGTAATAATGCACTGTTGCACAAAAGATACTTTTCCTATGTAGTGCTAATATAGATGCTTAAACCAGTTCTGTGTGGAACCTCTAATGATGTAATAGTTTCTAATTATCTAATTTATAATGATCCCTTTTAGAACCCTAAATCCAATTTCCTCAGCAATCACAACTGCAAGTGATGTTGCAATGTCCATGTTTGAAGTATTTCTTAAATGCTTTTAAATTATGCCTGTAATGCCTCAGAAATAAGATCTAAAATCAGCAAATACCTCTGCCTTTAATTATTTTGTGCCTCCTTGCCCTGTATTTTAAACAGCAGTAGTACCTTTTCTTTGCTGCTGTGAATTTTTGTGAATTAATTTGAATTTGTGCAGCAAGTGAAAAAAATTTCAGATGTTGAAATTATGAGCAGCACTGAGAAGCTCAGGAGGAAATTAGTATTTCTGGCATCATGAGGCAGTTGAATAATGAGCAGTGAACAAAGCACAAGCCACAGAGTGAGTTATGAGGTGAAAGCAAAGTATTGATTAACTGTTTGGTGAATATTGCATAGTGGTCATATGCAGAAATAGCAGTTAAAGACTGTGACATAGATACAGGAAGTTATTATTATCCTGGTATGGGGTAGATTTCCAGGAGGGGGATTAAAAGGTGTACTGATGACCCATGTGCTTCTTTCTGTCTATAGGCAGGGCTGCTTGTTTGGATAGTATGGAGCTTCAGGTTTGTGATGGGTATTTTAATGGCAATACTGCTATTTTAAATGTTTAGGGCTCATGAGTGCACTTTGTGCTGAGGGTAGAAGTTAGTGGAGTTACTGGAATTTTTTTTTTTTGGACTTCCAGTCTCTCATGGAACCTCACTCTAAGCTATGTCCCAATGTCCCATAGAGTCACTACCTCTGAGTATTGTGGTTAGGTACACTGAGAATGAATAGTACTTAGGTAGATATTTAATTTGTGTCATGGAAAATGGTGGCAATGCATTAACAGCTTGTGACTGGTCAGAGATTAACTAAAATCTTTAATGCTCCTGTTTGCAAGGAAAATGGTGTTTTAGGAAGAGTTTAGGCAGGTAGGAAGTTACAGGCTTAGTAACTCACGATAGACAATAAAGAATGGTTTCCTTTACTGAGCTTTTGTTTTGATTATTGTTTCACACAAGGTGGCTTTTGTTAGTGCATGCTTCTGGGCACTGTAGGTATGGAGCTTAATAGGAATTTAGTTTTTGAATGGCCTAAAATTTCTCCTATGTTTGTTAATTCAGCTCTGAACTTACAAAAGCCAGTGTACCACCTGAGTTCCAGCTCTGTCACACGGGTGATGGTTCTGCTGTCTGGTGCATTCCTGTCTGTCCCCTTTTGCCTTTTCTTATATTTTCATATGCAGCCCTGGAAAGCCTGTCTGGTGCAATCCCATGTCACAATGTGCCCTGTCAGTTTTTGTCCTGTAGCAGACATATCGAGGGTGGTAAAAAACCTGTGTTCCCAGCAGCTTATGCCACTTATGTTTTTTGGTTTGCATAGCTATTCATTTTTTCATGTCTGAAATTTGAATGTAATGACTAAGTTCAGAAGAAATGAATATTTTCCAGTAAATCTTCAGATAAAGAAATAAAAGGGAGTCTTATTAAGCCACAGAACTTGAAAAGACTCTGAGCTATTATTCATATGAGCTAATTCAATGGCCAATTAAAGCTGTAACTCACTTTTATCTTTTCTAGGGCTGAAAAATTCCCGACTTACATCTGATTTCCTGTTCAGTCAAATGTTATTAGATTCATGTCATGTAAGAACTTGAGACAGAAAACAAAAAAAAGGGGAAAAAGCTGTCCATCTTTGTCAATGGCTCCATGGTACATGGCCATTGTAATAACCAAACATGGAAAAACACATTAGATGAAAACTTCCAGTTCAGCAGCTGAATTTCTCTGCCTTCTATGTCCATCTTCTGATTTTCTTTTCCTGTTTTAGTTTTCAGTCTCTTTTCAGTTGTTTTTCTGAAAAACCAAGATGATTTGCTCCCTGCAGTTTCTTGCTTTAAGGTATTATCTCAAGTCTTAGCTTTGTGACTCTTCTTATTCCATTTCTGTCTTTGTTTTTTAACATCTGTGAAAAAAATGCTGTAGAAACATATTATTCTAAAATGACATCATCAACATGATGACAAAAACTACCTCTCTGTTTTTGCTAATTTCTTTTAACCTGTTCAAAAATTATATTAGCTTATCTTGTCATAATATAGATGCTTTTAAGAGTTCATGCCATTTCTCCACTGGGATCTGCAGATCCCTTTCAGACTCTGCTTTCCAGGGTGTTGTTCTCTGCTAAGTTAGACTGCCTGTTGCTGGATTTATACCTTTGCATTGTCACATATTAAAATTCAAATTGACATTATCTAAAAAAATATATTTTTCCACATATTCAGCGCTATGGTAATGATTTAAAGTTAAGTGATAGAGGAAACAAACCAAGTATTCTTTTACATCTGATTTTTAGCAGTGTTGTTTCATCAAGGGTCAGATCCTGCAATTTACATGTCTTCTGGGTAGCTTCATATTCATATGTAGGTAAGCATAAGATAATTGAAGTTAATGATAAACACTCTGGCTTCACTAGGACAAGCAGCCAGCTCTTCCTTAGGCCCCTCCATGAGGATGAAAGTGTTTCACTGTGGAGATGTTTGCAAAGAGCTGGGCCATAGTGCCATCCTGCTAAGTACTGTGTTTAATTTTGTGAGCAGTTTTGTTAATTAGCCCTATTGAAAGTGCAGTAAATGCTCCAATCAATAGAGTGTCATCAGTTCATAAATTTTTTAAGTCTGTAAAGGACTGTTACTTTATCTGAGTCATTCTGCAAATAATTATTTATGAAATCACAATTTTTTAGTAGTTTCGTATCTACTAGCATCAGTTTAATAGTCCCACTTAGATTAATAAGAAATGCTGCTTCAATCTTATTTAAAGAAGATTCTGCCTAGAAAGTACCTCTTTGGATAAAGTTGCTATGCCTACTATTGCTATCTTCAATCTCTCGGGTTAATCAGCCTTTAGACATTTACTGTAGTTGTATTTATTTAGTGCAATTCCAAAAATCAGAGAATCAAATTGATCCAAGTTAAAGTGTATTTTACAGAGATACGTTGTATGAATATAATGAATTCTTATCCCTTGTGAACTTTTTAATGGTATTGCTTGAATTCTAATTTCTAAGTCTAAGTAGATACCATTTAAATTTTTTTAAAAAATGGGATTCCTGGGTACTGATATGGATCAGTGAAGTACTCATTCACTGTATTGCCAAAACAGTTTTGATTCCAGTCATTGGTTTTTACTTGCAGTCCTTCTGCTGGTAATAGATTTTACAAATGGAAGAAATTCAATTGTCTGAAAGGATGATAAGGATCCTGATCAGCAAAAGGAATGCAACATCCATCACTTCTGAGAAACCATGTATCCCTATAACTAAAAAGGAATGACTTCTAAAGTAAATAATGCACATATAGAGAGCTCTTTTTTCAGTTCGGAAATGCTTTTAAATTGGCATTATTAAACATCTGTTATAGCAGCAGCGATTCTAAAATGAGAATTATCAGCTAAAGTTTGCAAAATTCAGTGGGTTTGAACTAACACAGTACAGCCCATGGCCTTTTTTTTTTTTCCTCAGTAATCATCTATCTCACCATTGTAGCACTAGGATAAAAGCTTTTCTTACGGATATAGGGGTTTTACAGGCTAAAAAGTTGCTTTGAATAGCCCATGGAGAAGAAAGAACTGTTGCACAAAATTATTTTTTCATAGAATCATAGAATTGTTTGGGCTGCAATGGACCTGAACCTCCTTCAGTTTCAGGTTCCAACCTCCCTCTTCTGGACAGGGACACCTTCCACTATACCAGGTTGCTCAGAGCTCCATCCAGCCTGGCCTTTGATACTTCCAGGGGTGGGACATCCATTACTTCTCTGAGCACCCTCAGCACCCTGACAGCCAAGAATTTCTTCCAAATACCTAATCTAAGTCTACCTTTCTTCACTTTTAAGCCATTGCACCTTGTCCTGTCATGTCATGCCTTTTTAGAAAGTCCCTCTCCTGTTCTTTTGTAGGTACTGGCAGGCTGCTGTAATGTTCCCCATGAGCCTTCTTTTCTCCAGTTTGAACAATCCCATTAATGTGGCATAATTCTTTGATAATTTTGGTGGTATAATTCTTTGAAAATTTTGGTAGTGGTGAAGAACAGAATTGCTATGACAGTATTACAGCAACTATTTTTTTTTCCTCTTGTGCCAGGATTAACAAGATTTTGTTCCAATTTTATAGTTATGGAAACTGAGATCAGGTGGTAATCTGACTTTTGAAAGGCCACAGTTTGACAGCCAACAAGTTTCACTAAGAAATTTCCTATCTTTACTCAGGAATTTGGATGCTCAACTAAACCTTTGAATATAGGAAAGTTCACTCATATAGTAACTGTCAGTCTTCTAATATGACTTTATTTCATCCAAACGAATTCAGTTTGTATGCTGCAGTCAATGGCAGGATGCCCACTAAAAAACAGATTCCTGATAGGAGTGTGGTGATGTCTTACTTCTCTGCAGAGAAATGGAATATTGTATCCAGTTCATATTCATATTTTTAAAATGGTTCAGAGGTTTAAAAGAGCAAGGGAAAGAACTACTGAAATGATTCATGAGCTGTAAGAAATACCTCATCCCATGAGAAATAAAGGAATTGGCATGTCAGTGAATTAAAAACAAGACTCAGAGGTGACCTCATTAAAATGTGTGAGCATATTCACTATAAGAAAATTCCAAATACTATAGAGGCAGTGGCTGGAAGCTGTCACCCGCCAAATTAAAATTAGAAATTCTGTGCCCGTTTTTAACAGAAAGAGTGATTAATCATTGAAATACATGATGAAGGGAAGAGATGGGTTCCCCATCTCTCATTTTCAAATTAAGACAAGATGTCATGCTGGGAGATGTATTTAAGTCAAACACAAAGTTACTGAGCTCAGTATGAAGGTAATGGCCTGTGAAAAGTAGTCCAGATTAGGTGATCACAAGTGGTAACTCTGGATTTAAGCTCTGCGACTCCATGAGATCAGGTCTCTACCAAGAACTGGGTGAGCAGCTGGTAGTTCTTGCATGGATCAGAAATTGTATCAATTGTAAAATGCAGGTTGCCCAGCCCTGTGCAATTATTATTCAGCTGTGTAGAGTATGCGGAAGATTAATTTCCTTATGACAGTCCTGGCAAAATCAACTAGACCAGTTCAATGACTAGAGAAGTTACTGAAGACTCCTGATTTTAATGTATCTTGGAACAGGTAACACCATTTTTTTTTTTTAATTTACACAGCATAAAGTCTTCCATACCAGTTCAAATCAAATGTCCATGTAGCCCTCATATTTTCTGATACCAGCCGGGATGTTAAGTGTAAGCCAAGGGCATGGATAGAGGAATGTACAATAATTCAAGTTGGAAGGCTTCCCCAGGAGGTCTGTGCTCCAACCTGCTTCCCACAGTGAGGCCAGATTCCGAAGAAAGGATAGTCCATGCTGCTCAGGGCTTCCCAGCTTCCAGTGATCACTGGTCAAGAGATTTCCTAGGCAGCACCTGGAATGCTGTGTGTAAAGTTCTGTTCTCCAAATTTGTCCAGTCCTGTTTTTGTGTTGGCTGTCCTTAGGTTCAATGATAATGAGCTCCATAGTGGTACATTGTACGTTGTACAGCAGTGTGCTGCTTCACTTTACCTTGAACCTGCTCTTTACCCACAGCTCATCCTCTGAGAAACAATGCATAATCATTTTATTTTTCCAACAGCCCACATTTTACTAAAGATCTAGCACAGTCCCCTTCTTTTACCCTGGTAATAAAATGCAAATACATCTTTGAGCTCTTTCCATTTTAATACATGAGATTAAAATGTGATGTTGATGACATTAGAAATAATGGTGCAAACACACACTGTTTCTAATGGTCTAAGCTATAATGAGTTTTGGCTCCACTCAATAAAAGATTTTTTACAAAGCAGTGTCTATTCAAGACTGAGTAAGCTGTGGAAAATCAATTTTCCATGGCTGCTTTGGCCTTGTGCAAAACCTTAGTGCTTTTTCTACTGAACCAAGCCCTTTGTTTTATTATTTGTTCTGCTTATAAATTGTGAGGGTTGAGTTACTAATTTATAAAGGCCAAACAAATTTTGTGTGACAGTTTAATCACCTAATTAATGCCTTAAGTCAAAAGTTTTATTGTATTTTTTTGCATTTATGAGATTTTGCACATTAACACCTGAGTAGGAGCATGTAATAAAAAGTATCATGAATTTATCAAATGTCAAAACCCATGACACAGCTTAAATCTGTAATTTTTACAATGAAGTGATATTTGAATAATTGTCACACTGTAAAACTGCCGCCCTGTGGAGGCTAATGGAAAATTACATTTCAGCATAGTTCCTGAGGACTGTTCCTAATGCATTAATTACATTAATTACCCCTAGCTTTGCTGGGATGAGATTGGTCTGGTTTCTGGGAATAGCAGGCTGATTCTGCTATGCACACTTGCTTGAGCCAGAAATCCTCTGCATATTAGGGTGCCAACTTTCAAGCCAAAGTCTTGCGCACCATGAGCGAGCTTGGCTCAGTCCTGCCGGCTGTGGATGTTGGTGGGAAGAGCCAAGGCCTGGGCAGGGAATGTGGATTATTTGCTTAGCTGGAGGAAAGTGGCTTTCTGGGCTCTCCTGAGGAACTGGAAACAGACCTGGCCCCAGCAGGAGTTCAGGCAAAGAGTAACAGGGGCCAGGGAGGAGGGGAGGCCTGGCTACACCTCAGTTCTTTCACTGCAGTTGATGAGCAGAGTTGCCAACCCTCAGGACTTGATCTGATGCCCAGCAGGAGGTAGAGGAAACAACCTCCTTGGCCAAGGCTTGCAGAGCTGATCTCTGAAGAGTTTTGTGTCAGAAGGATTTTGGCAGCAGCATTCCAAAAAGCTATCTGCTGAGCTTCCCAAGATGGATGCTAAGCTTATCTTCCATGGGTCTCCTGTGTTTGTTTTCCTCATCTCATTGAAGTGGAAACAATTAATTGTCATGCTTAGCAGCTCTACTGCTTTCTCAGTAGTTTTTTAAAGGCAGTTTGTTGCCTCACTAAATATCATAAAACCGTTTATGACAGCTCTGACCAGCTGCAGTTAGCAGACATATTTCCATGGGTTTAGTCTGGATTTGTATGACAGATTACACTTTACAGTGTTGTTTTACTTTTATGTTAGAGCATTGTCATATCTCTGTTTTAAACTGCTTGCAGTGGTTTCTGAAAGCTTCACTCAGGCTTAGGAAACTCTGGGGTTCATGCCTGAAGGTCTTTGCTTCAAAGCAAACCCTAATGAATTCAGTGCAATACCCCCTGGATATCACTTTGAAATTTGGAGTTAATTTGAAACCTTCTGCAGATACTTCATAAATTCTATAATGTGGAAGCTTTGGGAATGACTCACATTCAAGTAACAGCAGTTGGAACCACCCAGGATCCTTGTAGCCTTGGGTGGGGAGTTATTACACCTTTCAGAAGTGTTGGGAGCAATTAATATTTTTCAAAATGAGGCTTTCAGGTGCCAGTCCCACTCCCACTACCACAATGGTGTATTGATTCACTCTGCAGCAAGTCTTTGAGCAGCATTTGTGTGTGACTGAGAAAAAAAGAAAAAAATGAGTACTGTTTAAGGGTGAAGATGTCTGCTTTTACACTATTGTAGTCCTAGACTCATTGTGCATCACTCTTTTTATAGGATAAAATCAGATTACTTCTTTATGTCTGCATGTAACCATAGCAGTGAAGAAAACGACAACTACTTTGTTCAATTAGTGTCTTGAATGGCTTTGAATTTCTGATGGAAGACCATGATGTGTTTGTACAATCCTTTGGAGGTTTCTTCCTGAGGTTGCCAGTAAATGTGTTCATCCCATTCACACAGCAGGGGCTGTTGCAGGGCTGTTAGAGACCACAGAGGTAACTGAGGGCTGGTTACCATGGTGTGCCCTGCTTCAGCTGCTGGACTAACCAGCACAGTGCAAGAGAACTGTTATGTAAATGTCCTTGAGGAAACATGGAGTGGTGAAAACATCAACAGCTGTAAGGACAGGACCCATTCATTAAAAAAATAAAGCAAACTAATCCATTGAGCTCCCTGAGGAGGAAAAAAAGTGACTTCAGGGTAGTTTTATGTGAAGAACAGAAGTTTGATAAAGGGACTATAATTTTAGCAGATCCCGATGTAAAAACATTGGGTTTGGAAGTTGAAAGATTTCTGTATTTCAGCCTATAAAAGGGTTTACTTTTTTAACCATGGAGGTTACTAATTATCTCAGTTTTTTCTTAAAGCCTGTAATGGTTTTGCTGTCAGTGGCATTTTTACAAGTCAGTGTAAATTAATTTAGGGAGCATCTATAGTTATAGACCCAGAAATAGTTATAGTCATAAAAAAAAAGTTTGTGTTACTTAATCTCAGCACTGTTGGCTTGCTTGGCAGTTGCTGAATCCGTCACAGTTTTTGGACAACAAGAGGCACAATGAAATTTTGTGTATTGATTTGTGTACTGTTGCCCTGAGTACTGTCTTGATTTGAGCATATTTGCGTCGTCAAAACCAGCCACAGAGAGAAGGGCATTTCTGTGTATCCACAATAGTTATTGGTTGCTGTGTAGCACTTTCTCATGCCAGGGCTGTCTCTGCCCTATCATCTATTTTGCTCTCCCCCAGTGACATCTGGCTCTGAGATCCCCACAGTCCCAGCTTGGGTGGCAGGGGAGGAGGAGGGAAAGGTGATCTCAGTGTGAGCGTGCTGAGGGACTCCTTTCTCTCTGTGCTGCTGGGATGTGGGATAAGGAGACACACCATGCTGCAGTCTTCATTCCCTCTGCTGCAGGTCTCTACCCAGTGCAGCTGGGACTGGGATTTGGAAAGACCAATGTTGGGAGAGAAGTCAGGAGGTGAAGATCCGAGCTTCTCTTTCCTACTGTTTCCTGTCTTGGCCAGTCCATGCTTATGAGGGCTCTATCGGAGGTATTATTGTTTAAATTCAGCAGAAACCCTTCTGTTGTTTTGTGCTGCATAGCCCCTAGCAGAACTGTGTCTTTTAAGACATTAGGATACATATAAAAGTAACTATAACTAATAATTTCTTATACATTAGCTGAATCTGCTTCAGTTTGTTGAGTCCTGATGAAGTATGGTGTGTGTCCTATGTGTACTGGTGTATACTATGTGGAGATAGAGCTGCATCAAAGTCCTCCTCTTGGAACAATCTAAAGAAAATGTTTTGTGGGTTGGTTTGTTTTATTTTTTTTCATTTATTTAGTTTAAAAAGGAGAATATAAAGCTAAGATATCTCATCTCTGTTCCCATTTTTTCAATTTGAGAGAGTAACAACTTAGAAATTCTGAGTCCTTGAATTTTTGCCCTTTTTTTTTGCAAGGCATATGGTATTAAAAATTTATTATTGTATTTCAGGTTAGACTGAAGGTTCTAGTAATGAGCTGGGCATTTGTTTGTTTAAAAATCTTTATTTGGCATGCTGAAAAGACCAGACTTAGCATTTTTTTACTTTCAATACAGAAATGTTAAACCTTCCTGGGAGATAGAAAGAAAATATTTCTGTACAATGAGGATGTGAAACACTGGAATATTTGTCTAGCAAGGTTGATGAGTTGCCATCCTTGTACATACTTGAAACTTTCTTGGACATAGCCTTGAGAAACTTCATTAAACTTGAAGGTGGCCCTGCTCTTGGAGGTCCACCTAGATGGCCTAAATTCCTTCCAACCTAAATTATTGTGTGACTCTTCAAGACAGGACAGAGACAACTCTTGTTTTGGAGATATAGATTTATGACTAAGTTTTCTGCTAATGATTCTGCATTGTAATTTTTTTTTTCTTCAATATCTGCATCATGGACTGCATAAATAAAGGAGAAGCCCTGTAAAGGTGTACTGTGTTTCACATACAGTTCTATGAGAAATAATCATAGGACCCACAATAACAAGAGCTGCTCCCTGGTGACCACAGCCCTGGCCCAGCATTCCAAATCTGTGTGTTCATACTGGGAAAGTCTGTGAGAAGGGTGCATGCCTTTCCTTGCCTGGCTGATCCCTGTCCCTACTCATTGGATAGGGATTGCCACCAGAGCATTTTCTGCTTGCTGCTTCTCAGATACGTCCTTCAATTCTACTTGCAGGTAAAAATTCTAGCTACAAAGTGCAATGTCACAAACCAAATGTAGGCACAAAGATTTTTTTCCATGTACAGGAGAAGTCATAAGGTTTCAATGCCCATTTGTTCGACCTTCAGCTAAAAAGATAACACAATAATAGTGATTGAATGTTCAGCCTGTTTAAATTAGGGACAGCAATGAGAGATGTGCATTAGTCCACAACTGGCTTGACAATATACAGCAGAATATTCTCCCCTTACAAGTTCTCTTTCATCTGACATGATTGCTTTCCCTTTCTATTCTACAAGGCCTCAGCTTCTGACCTGCTGGGTTTAGAATTAGTTCCATTAGTCTATTATTTTCCTTTTCTACAATGACAAGCCTATTTAAAACAGGCCCCTTTTATAGGGATTTTAAAGGTTTTCTGTAGCTTTCACTGGAGCCTGACAATTACTAAACCATCAGTAAATTAGCCCTGTTCCTCCTAAAGTCATTGTGGCATTTTCAGGATATTGCCTTCCATCCAAGGTCTTTCAGGAATGACTTCTCTCTCTCCTTTCCTCCCCAGACCCCCTGCCCAAACCCCTTCAGGCATACTAAGCATTCCTCTCCACTGACAACATATTAATATTTTCAGTGTAAATGCTTCCCAGGCCCTCATACACTCAGAGGATGTCTCCTCTCACCTCTGAGACCATTGTGGTGAGGGATCTTTAGCTGTAAGTCACAAACTGCAATGTAGATTTGTGTTGTCACGTGGGGTTTTACAGCAATAAGCCCATAAATACCAAATAAAACGCTATTGGTAGGGCAAGGATTGAGAAAAAGCTGAGTTCTCATCATGTGACCTGGCTGTTTTTAGCTTGGTTTCTGCTGCACTTTCCTGTTTATTAAATATTTTCTTTATTCTGCTTGTGTTCTTAGTATTTTTCATTATTTTAAATGTATTTTTGGAACATTTCCCCTGTGTAATCTATGCAAATGACTTTCAGGATTGCTTTCAAGCTTCTTATGAAACCTTTTCAAGGGCTTATCAATACTTCTGATTTTCTGTTTTCTTTTTTCTCCCCATTTGATCTCAATAACATTATAATTTCATATGGCTTAACTCTTTACAGGTTCAGCTTCCATCTGTGTTCAGGTTTTTTCTTACTGTTGCTACTGGGTCTTGATTTTCATGGTTCTACAGAATAACCCAGGTTCTTCTGCCTTCTTAATTTCCCTTTGCAGGGGAAGGCTGTTCTTGTGCTTCCAGGGGGTTGTTGAATCATTTTGCAGAATGGGAACATGTGGTGCTGCCAGATAGTAGGAGGTCAGGAAGCTTCTTGCTGACATAAAATTAATTTCCCTCCCTGATTCATATCCATGTATTTTAGTCAAAAATGTCTCTGTAGAAGGACTTTGGGAGTAGTCTTCATGTTTACTTGTGTAGAGCAATGAGTGCAGTTAATCTTTCATAGCTAGGCAGGAAAACAGGGACAAATGCTTACTTCTTGCAAAACAACACAGAAAATTTCTGATTCTATAGGTCACCCTTGATTTTTCATGGGATATTTAACAAGAAGGGAGATAACAGCTCTTGGCCCTCTCTTATACATTGGAAGAAATGCACATGGTGAGTGTCAGGAAGGTGCAGCTTACAATTGAAGCTTTACTAATGAATGTTTTGAAATCTCGATCCATTCATTCTCTTTTTTCTATCTTGGATTAATTTTTGATGATAAGATGAAATAAACAAAACCTCAGAGAAATGTTGTGAATATTAATTAGGGACTGTTGATTGAACACTGACTGTTTACCATGTGGACTGATACGTAGGCGGGCACTTTTTTCACATTAACAGTAAAAGTAAACGAACAACCCAGAGGAGAAATCTCTAGTAATTTTCATGTATCAGTAAATAGGAAAAATGGATTACCAGAAAATCATGAATGCATTTCTCCAGAACTGTTAATAACAAAGCAAAGACTTTATCTGGAGTGAAAATCTTTAATTTTAGAAAGTTTAATTTTTTTATTTTAGAATCAATAACTCTTGTTACTGCTGGTGGACTGAGAGATGTTATTCAGCTTATTTATTCACAATCACTTATGGAGAAAGAGAAAACAGACACAAAAATAGTCTTCTTTATCATATCCAATATGAATTTTTCCAATGAATCTGTCAGATAGAATTAGTATTTGTAGAAAATTCTGTCTTAGCATTTCCAGGGAACCAATTGCATATTCAAGAGGAGAGAGGGGAAATACACAGCTGCTTTAATTTTACTACCAAAAATATAAAATTATATATTATTTTATATTTATATATTATATGAAATTTATATATTACATATTAATTTACATATTGTATTAATTAAAATGAAGAGGTTTTTTTCTGCCAGTTACAATGACATTTTTATGGTTTATGTGTTTCCACTGATGATGGTGACCCTTTGCTAAAATATAGTATGATAGGCTATTATCTTTTTGTTCTTTAAGGCACATTTATGCCTTTTCTTCAGACTGTCTTCTGATTCAAAAGAATTTGTACTGAATCATCATTTGAACTCCAATTTCATGCCAGTGCAAGGTACAAGGTGCATCTTGTAGCATTGGTGCATCTCTGGAACATTGCCACAGCAGAACCACATGTTTTTCAATTTTTGGCATGTGCTTGAAAAGCATTCTCATTTGGAGGGACAAAATGTTTCATTATTTAGATCACAGGCATCAGATCAGTAAACGCTCCAGAATTACTCTGCCTCATCAACTAATTATGTTGCCAGCTGTAGCCTAAACTAGCACCCTTCATGAGTGAAAGGACATTAGAAAGCAAAAGGACATTGTGTTAGGAATTCCTTCAAAAACTATGTTTCAGAGAGCACAATAATATCAATCAAATTGGTCATTAAATAGATAACTATATGTTTTCAATTGAAGTTTGATGGAGTGTTGTATAGAGAAATCATTGGATATGTCCCTTTGGTGTGTCCTGAAGTTCCACAGAACCCTATGAAAGAAACAAGTCTTCTCTGTAATTAAAAGTCATATATTATTTTAATGATGTTTTAAGTCTCAACTCTAAGGGAAAAAAAGTGGGTAAATCTCATTAGAAGTAATTAATCTTCCTCTGCGTCCTCTTTGTAAAATAATCTTGTTACACCCTTTCTGCTAGTTTTTAACATGGCAACTGTTTGGAAATAGGATCCAATTCCTAAATAATTTTATATGGCTCATCCCATCTGTGCTATGCTGTCCTCAGTACTTCAAGACAGAAAACATACTTCATGATAACAGCTCAAGTGGGAGACTGCTATGAAAAGATTAAGAACAAGTTTCTATTTGCAGTTGTAATGGAAGCTTCAATAAAAATTGCTTTCAGAAATTGCCTGTTGACTGCTTTGCAGTTGCACTTCTGTGTACCATTGATTGATTGAATTCATTGTGATGAATATTTAGTGCTTTGAAATCCGATTGCAAGATGGCTCAGACGCTTAGGTGAAGCACCTGAGGGACTCCAAGGCTTTTTGTTTCTCCTGATGTGCTTGCTAGCATGTCTACACCAGCCAGGACTGTGGTCCAGAGGGAGCAAGGTCTGTATGGGGAAATGCCACCTGATGTCCACATTGAATGCTTTCCATGAGCTTTTACTTTGGACTAATTCTGATCTGGTTGTGAAATGCCCAAGACTGGGCAAAGTGTGCCAGAGAGGGTGCAGTACTGGTGAATTTGCTGTTTGCATACAGCCTGAGCTGCCCTCCACACTGCCACATAATCCAGGAGAACAGCAGCAGAAAATAGGTATAGTGGTATTAGTAAGGCTCATCCTGAAAGCATCTATGGCTCTTGTAATAATTTTTTTTAAGTGTGCTAAATGTCAAGGTGTCAAATCATATATAGCTCAGTTCACAATATTGACATGTTTCTTGGCCCAAGCCATCTGGGATGAAATTCCAATCTCAATGAGAATTTTGCACTCTGGTCAGGGCAAAAAGTTAATTTCTGGCATATTGTTCTCCTTTTCCTGCTTACATTTTCATTTAAGCTAAGATAAAAAAAAGGAGTGCAAATGACTGTAGATCTTGTACAGTGATTTTTCTTACCAGACTTCAGGTCACCCCTAATTGATAGCATTTTGGGGTGTTTTGTTTGTTTTTAAATAAACATAAAGCAGGTCAAGTAAATCAAACAGAACACTTCAGCAAGGGATTTAGTTTTCAGCTCTTTTAAACAAAAAAAGTCTAAATTATTTCTTTTGGAAAGTTTGATCAAAATACCTTAGGGAAGGTAAAATTATGTATTAAATAAATTCTTAATGTGTAAATAATTCAAATGTCACTTATATAAATCTGTATTAGTTTTCTCTTTCTTTAGTCTCCAGTTGTTTTATATTTGGCATCTGTCATAATTGTCTTAGCCTTTGTTGGAGGCTACAACAGGCTTAAGACTCATGAAAATATAGTAGTCATATTTGGCTAATACAGCTTGTTCAACATTTCACAACATTGGTATCTAAATGTATTGAGAATTAAATAAGAGAATAAGTTTGCAAAGGCTAAGGTGTCTTCTAAAGGGCACTTAAAATCTTCCAGTAAGGCTGCTTTTAAACAGTTTCTGTCTAACTCAAAATATTTGAATATTTCTCTTTATCTGCTCAGATCTGCTTCAGTAGGTAAATACCAAAGGAAATATATTGGAAACAGCTCCAACGGTGGAACTGAGCACAATGTGCCTGAATTATGCTGAGAGATAAGCAGGTATAAAGGTTGAGTATTAAATAATTCAATATTACTGACACATAGGCGTTCCTAGTCAGAGACAGCCAGACAACAGGAGGATTTTTTCTGTTAGAAAAATAAGCACCCAAAGCACCCTGGGGAATCCCTGCATTATACTCACAATCTCAAAGCAAGCTGACAGTGGCCAAGTCCCACAGTCATTTTTATGGCATTCACTGAAAAATGTCTCAGATTCCACAAAAAATAAAAATGAAACATCTTGCTGAAGGAAATTTGGATGCCTCTCTATCTAGGTGATAGCTAAGGGCAGTTCAGGTCCCCTTCAATTTCCATTTTGCAGGGGTTAATAGGAGAACGTAAGATTTTGTCCAAAAGCAAGGTAGGCAGCAGTGTCCTATTCTGAGGTTTTATTACACCAATCTCAATTTGTAAAGCAGAGATAATAATCTCCAGTATAAATATTGGCTCTATTTGCTTTGAAATGAAAGGTGAACATTGTCTTTGGGTTCAGAGTGGAAGGATCAGACTTAATAGCACTTCTGCAAGCACTCAGCAATTACAGGATCAGGTTGTCTCAAGGACTCACCATCTGCCTGATAAGACTTAAACACAAATTACCACCATTCCCTAAAGAGAGCAACTTTCTAAGACCTTGACCAAATAGCACCATAAATTTTTGGCATGTGTGAGGTTTTCTGGTTTTTGTGGGGGAGGAAGGAGGTATGCAAAATAGTGGAAAAAAAAGGACAAAAACAAGCAATATTCAAATAGTGATATGAGCTTAGTAGTCCTCCCCAGAGAGTCCTTCTTTTACTTTACATATGAATGACTCTAATCACCTCTGGGATGGCTTCTTAATGCATATTTCTATTTGCATCAGGAAGGGAAAAATGTATAAATAAAAGGTGGAGAAAAGGCTTACCGTTTGAACTAAATAATGAAGGAAGAAGCACTGTGAACAAGGAAGAAAAAAAATGCACCAAAAAGAATATTAAATCAGAGATGATGACATGATAAAAACATAAACTTGAAGGTTTTATTATTCATCACTTACTGTTATGGAAATGTATGCAGTGGCTCCAGTATGATGCATGCAAATCCTCAATATCCATTCTTCTGACATTCAATATCTGCATGATTTTCGTTAACCCCACCTTTTTAGGTGAGCTTCAAGTGCTTCTATAGTCATATTTAAACTTAAAAAACAAAGAGAGAGAGAAAGAGACTGAAGTGCTCCTACTGTAATATGACATGATGGGAGCTGTTACCAGAAACCATGGATGCAGGAACTGAGATCTGCTGTTGTGTGTCCAAGTCTCCTGGTGGTAAGGTGAGAAGACATGAAACTGGTGCCACGTATGATCAGCTTGTAATTAATTTCTTTGGTATATTGTCTCCCAGTTCTCTAGTCACATAGCTCCTTATCCTTGGAGAGCTGTAGTGGGAAGGTAGCTGGGAAATGCTATTAGTTTCCATCTGCACAAATTTTCTGAATGTCTCTGTTAGAAGGACAGACCTCCCTCCAATGCCATATTTCATGAAGCAGGGAGTTTAACTGATCAGCTCCAGGGACATTACCCAGAAGCAGGATTCATAGCCATTTCTGCTGAGGTCCTAGCAATGTGGGTTTTTTCCCCTGAATTCAGGCATTTTGGATTCCTATATGGTTAAGGTTTATGCTTGATTTTGAACAGAATTCACATTCATACCTGTGTGCTGAAATGCATTATTGACCCAGGACAATGGAAAGGGTCACTCCATTGATGTGAATCACAGCACCACAAAGAACCTCCCTAAAAGAATTTATCCTAGAGCTTGTTTTATGTTTTTTTGTTACTAATCTGTTATTGCCATTGTTAGTTAGAAGACCCCACATACTGTCATTCTGTCTAGTCTCCAATACACAGTGTCACTTGCCTGCTTGTAGAAATACTTAATTTTGACAAAAACATTCTAAATATATTCTAGAGGAGCAATGGCATTTCCTGAATACTTTTCAAATGCTTATGGCCTTTAGTCTCAATGAATACTATAATACTATAATAATAAGCTGTAATTTCTGGGAAATGTGGAGTCAATAGCATGGTCAAAGCACTGAAATCCTACTTTACAGGAGATGCTGAAATTTCAGATATTTTCTCCCACCCACCTTGAATTAGGATGAAAACCATTTTAAGACTCTTCACAAATCTGAAAATTCTGCAAATATTGCTCAGATTAACCTTTTATTGCTCAGATTATCCTTTTGATGATCTATAGATTACTGAAAGGTTATATTGATAAAGCTGATAGCAATTTCATGACAAATGTCTCAGTTTTGCACAGATTCCTACAGACTGTTTCATCTGAGATCCAGAAACTTGTTGTAAATGTTAAAATTTGTTCTAAAAAGATGGTTTAGTTAAAATAGAACTTTTTTTGTAAACTACATGATAATTTTTGGTGCTCAAGAGTGACATACTACTAGTGGTAGAAAGCTCAGCAGTCTGAAGCGTGCCTAAGTACTTATTATTAATTTATGAATACAGAAATTATATAGGCGCTTGTTCCTGTAAAAATGCCTGTGAGAATGTAATATGCCTATGCTTCCTATCTTTTACACCAGTGAAAAAGAAAACATAATGTAGAAGTATTGAATAATATAATCAGGAAAAAAAAATATAATCAAAATGTATTGTGGTGTGTGGAAACAGAAGATTGGTACCTTACAGCTATCCATGTGTGGCTGTAAGCCAGGGAGAAGTAAGAGAAGCTGAAGAGCCCACGATGTGCTCCATAGGCTGCAGTGGGAATATTTGCTCCATCGTGGTCCTCTATGGATGCAGGGGAGCAACCTGCTCCACCATGGTCTTCTCCACGGGCTGCAGGAGAATTCCTGCTCTGCTGCTGGGGGCACCTCCTCCCTTTCCATCTCTGAGCCTGGGTTCAGCAGGATGGATTCTCTCACATTTGAATGTGAATATTTAGAATGAAACTGAGACAAGGACACTCCACTTTACTGTCAACATCTCTCAGAAATGGCTTTAGGAGCCTGTGAATACCAGCTAACGTCTCAGTCCCTGGAGAAACATTATATAAAATTTAACATTTGAAACACTAGATGACTGGAGTGGAAAAATTGTAATTTTCATTTGGAGGAAAAAATCAAAGAGCCAAAAGTCTTTCAAGAATGTTTCCGGTTGTCTGCACATATGATTAGCTAATGAGTCAGTCTATGGAGCAACACATTAAAACAGGCAATGCACTGCATAACACTGTGCATCTGTAGGTGGCATGAGCAAGAAAATAGTACAGTTAGCACTGGCACAGCAACACAAACACATAATGTAGGTCACTAGACCCATTTTAAGAATCATAACCTTTTAACTAACTATGTAGAACTTGGCATTATTATTATTATTTTTTTACTTCTGATTTTCCTCAAATAGTCAGAATATAGTTCGTAAATTCAACTCCTTCATCCAAATTTCTTGGTGGTTCTCATAAAACCACGTGACTGTTTCTGAGTTTCCAGAATAAATCAGGTTATTTGACCGTGATTAGGACACTTGGCTGGTTAAAAGCAGACTGGAATTTCAGTGCTAGCTTCTTTGGTGACTTTTGCATTTTATGTAATGGCTATTTATCTTTAAATCCATAAATGAAGATTTTTGCCTTGATCTTGGAGCCAAACTCCCTGAAGATGATGTAGATCTGAGAACCTTGAATGAAAGGATTAGCCTCCTCATAGCACTTCCCATATTTTGCAGTCCCTGGGGAGTGGTAGAATTTGGAAGTCAGTCATCCCTGCCTGCTGGTTAGGCCTTTGTAGCTCTTGCCAGCCTTCACAGATACCAACATTTAGCTGTCATCACCCTTCACACAGAACAGGTGACTGCCGAGGGTTGCCAATGCCCCTGCAGGGGGTGAGTCCCTGTCACACTGCACAAACAACCTGACTAAAGCAGCATTTGGAAGAATCACTAAAATCTGGACAAGAAGGTGGGATCCCTGATGTGCCTTTTCTTTGTCTCAAACACACAAGCATTTTTACTTTTTTAAAAAATAATACATTATTAATGTTTTTGCTTTGCTTTAGGTATAAATAATTAACTTCAATATTTTACCTCTTACCTCTAGCTGTTTTCTGATACATGAAATCATTCCAAATGTCTTGACTAATTGTTGCAAGAGCAACATTTATATCACAGAAAATTTTAGAACGACTAGGACCTGACAATTAAGCATTTTTATTTCCTAAACTAGGAAAATACATTTTAACTAGGAAATATATTTTAATGAGAACAGTCTTTCCAAATGCATGTGAAATTGAGCAAGACAAAATTTTGGTTTTTCCATGCACCATGTGGGACTGACTTCATGCTGTCCTGTGTGCAGGTGCAGAAATATGAGTCATGAAGGCAGTTCACTGACAGTGACACTCAGACTCTCACACTGGCAGTGTAAGAATAAGGGGATGAAATGTGACTAGTAAGGCAAAGCTAGCCCAAGATAGCTATTATGAGCAAAGAATATAAACATCTTGGTTAAAACAAAACTGGTTCTGTGAGTTTGGGAATGTAACAATACAACTGTGAGACCATCTGCCATTTTGGCTTCACACAATGCTGCAGACCATTACAAAAATGGAAATATGTCTCCTGAAAAAGCCAGCTTGTTGGAAAATATAGCAAGGTGTTCTTTGAAATTGGTACTATGACTGACATTCCCACTAAGAGTCTTGAAGAAAGAGAATGAATTTGAATAGAAGTGGACAGTGACTTCCTGACCACCTGTACTGCTCCAACATTTTGTAATGCTGAAGCCTCCATTTCTTCATCATGAACCTTTAGCAAAACAAGATGGGTCAAAACATATGGCATTTCAAGAGAATATTAAATCTGCCTGTAGTCTCCACTCTAAAATGGGTTGTGACATCTATACTGATAGGGATGTTGTCAGTCTTGTTGGTTTGGTCAGACTAAAGGACAAATCTCCTTTTGTTCACTGAAAAAGTATTTTAGAAACTCAGGTTTTCAGTACCAGTGAGAGTTGTCCAACTACTCTTAGAATCTTGAGATATTTTCGGGTGGATTGGCTGAATCTGCCTGCCTGGGAAACTGAGAAGTGATGTGATTTGCTTACAGTTTTCATCAGATTTAAAGAGAAAGTTATGTGCTTATTCCTTCGGTGGAATCTCTTCTGGGGTCCAGTTTTAGAGGCTTTGGTTTTTTACTCTAAGATTATTTAAAGAGAACTATTTTTGCCTCTGAAGCTGATCCTTGGCAAAGTTTAATGGCGTCTCAATGCCTGTGTAACTTCTGCTGCTACCAGAAAATAATGTTCCTGCAGATGGAGACTACTGTTACAAAAAGATCCACTGAATTTGTGCTGAAGTGTCCACAGCTGTTCATGGAACCTTAGAATGGTTTTGGTTGGAAGGGACCTGAAGATTGTCTGCTCCAGCAGGTTCCAACCTTCCACTAGACCAGCTTGCCCAGAAGCCTCATCCAGCCTGGCCTTGGACACTTCCAGGAATGGAATACTCTTTTGTAGAGCATAAGCACCAAAATGTTAGGCTAGTGGTTTTTGTCATCAAATATATCAAAAAAGTTTTTAAAACTTTGTCTTTGTTAGATACTCAAAAATGGCTTCTTAGCAAAGGGAAATACAACAGGGTCTTTATATTTATAACCCTTTTTCAGCTAATAGTTGCAAGGCCATAATTTACACCTGTCTGGACATGATGGATATTTTTCTCTGTAATTTTTGTGTTGTGTACAGTGATTGTATCAGGGACAGTGAAGAGTTGCAGTTAGAGTCTTTCTATACAGTATATCATAAAAGTTATACAGGATTGAATTTCCTTTTACCAGTAGCTTTTGCTGTGCTGTGCAGTTGAAGGGCACTATAGGTATATTGTGTGTGAAATATAGGTATATATATAGTGTGAAAGACACTTTCCTGAAAATATTTGTTGACTATTATACACAGCCAAATTGGGTACCCAGACATGTGTGTTACTCGCCAGCAGGATCTCAAATCTATACTCTGATGGTACTATTGATAAAGATAGTATAGATCAAAGCATGCCTAATTCTGCATACTCATGTGCTCATTACTCAGTCTTCTTGTGTCATGGTTGGTTTCTCAATCAATTGAATTCATCTTTGCTGAGATATGTGGACTTGTAATTAATTTTGTAGAATGATGAAATATTTTGCACACTGGTTGTAAATAGATTAATTTCCATCTGATTTACTGGTTAAAAGAGAGGAAATAATTGTACTTTAGATATGAAATCACTATGCTAATATTGATTAAGCAGATATGTCTTGTCTCTGAAACTATCTCTGCATTTTTTCACTGTTAATTCTTCCAAAAAATTACATACTGAAGTGCATAAATTATTTTTGTTCTTCTTCTTCCTTTCCTTCTACCTATGGCAGAGACAAAGGTTAAAGATGCAATTTGAACTTAAATATGTGATTGGAGGATTGCATCAGTCTCCCTGGCATTTCAGCACTTAAGGTGCTTCTACTATGACCAGTTCCAGTGCTGCATCAGGTGTCCTGTATTTCTAAAAATGGTGGAATGAAAAACATCACACCAGTACTAATGGCATTTTAACATGAAATGACTGTCTTTGCTCTGCTCCTTGATGTAAGAGCAAGGAGCAGGAGAGGATTCGCAACTTCAGCTTTTGACTGGAGTGAAGTAAAAGTGAGAAGCTGTGAAACAGATTGTGGCATGAAGCTAATGGAAGTATGTTGAAAGGGTGAAAGCATAGATGAGGACTGGAGGGCCAAAGAGCCAATGTTCTACAGATGTGTTTGAAATATCAAAGTCATGAGGCATGGCACAAAAAAAGGGTCCTAGAGAGCTGCTCTTCCACAGCAACGTGATGGCTTTTTGTCTCCAGCACACAAAATCAATGACAGCTCTAGACAGGGACTTTAGCTTTGATCAAAGCTTAGTGATGACGGGTGGCAATACAAATGGTTGTTCTATAATGACAGTGGGAAATAGAGGTGAAGACACAGGCTCAGATCTAGTGACTTGAGAGCAGGGCCAAAGTGATGGGAAGACAGCCAGAGGCCCATGAATAAACATCCTTGACATGCAAGGGAACAATAACAAGACAGCTACTGGTGATTATCTTTAGGTGTATATTGAGGGTCCAGAGCTGCAAATCAGTTGTCATATACACAACCATGAATGCAAATCCTCATAAATTATACTGTGTGCTATCAAAAAATATGAATAGCAAAATGAAGCTTTTTTCTCAGTTTCATTGCACAAAGAAATGTTTACTGATTGATGCACTAACTGTATCATGCCTAAGAAAGGAGGTCTCTTGTATAGGACGCAGCAGCAAGGTTTAACATCTGAAGTCAATAAGAATATTTGGGTTTGTATTAGGCTTGTGTGGCCAGGATTTATTAGCAAGGGGGATACAGGAGTGGCTTCTGTGAGAAGCTGCCAGAAACTTCCCCATGTCTGGCAAAGCCACTGCCAGCCAGATCCAAGACCCACCACTGACCATGGACAAGCCAGTTAGGAATCATAGTAATGCCTCTGTGATAACATATTTAATAAGGAAAAAAATAAATTATTGTGCTTAGAGAAGAGAGGATTTAGAATATGTGAGAGGAACAGCTCTGCAGAAACCAAGGTCAGTGGAGAGGGAGAGGGAGTGGGAGAGGTGCTCCAGGCACCTAAGATGAGATTCCCCTGCAGCCTGTGGTGCAGACCACGATGAAGCAGCTGTGCCCCTGCAGCCTGGAGGTCAATGGAGATAAAGAGATCCACCTGCAATGGAGGAGATCATGCTGGAGCCAGTGGAAAGAAGGCTATGGCCCACACATGGAAGCACATGCTGAAGTAGGCTCCTGGCATGGACCTGCTGGCCTATGGAGACAGGAACCCAGGCTGGACCAGGTTTCCTGGCAGTGCTTGCAACCCCCCTGGAGCAGCCTGCTTTTGAAGAACTACACCCCATGGAAGAGGACCCCCTCTGGAACAGTTTGTGAAGAACTGTAACCCATAGCAAGGACTCTGGAGGAGTTCATGGAGAGCTATCTCCCATGGGAAGGACCTCATGTTGAAGCAGGGGAAGGACTCCTCTCCCTGAGGAACAGTGTGTGAACAGTGTGTGTTGAGCTGACCATAACTCCCATCCCCATCTCCCTCTACCTCCTACAAGGCACAGGAAGGAGTGGGAGAGAAGGTATTCTAATATTTTTATTTTACTTTTCATTATCTTGCTCTGATTTTGACTGGTTATAATTTCAATTGATTTCCACAAGTCAATGCAATGCCCATGACAGTAATTGGTGAGGGATCTCTCCCTGCCTTTGTCTCAATTCATTAACTTTTTGTTATGTTTTCTCTCCCCTGTCCCATTATGGAGGAGAGTGACAGAGTAGAGTATTTCTGGTGGGTGTCTGGCACCCAGCCAGGGTCAAACCACCACAGTCTTTTCCAGTGTAGGACTAGGGTGAGAAGGAAGAAGGGGAACTTCTTGGCAGTATAGACAGAGGCAGGAAACAGAATTACAGTAAAGTTCAAGTATCTCAGGGAAGTTTGGAGTACAAGCTGCTTAAAAAATGGCAAGGATCCATCTGAAATACTTTGAAACAGAGACCACAGGTGCAAGAAATACTTTTGCATTGAGAGGGAAGAAAAGCAAGGCTTTTCTTTAAACCCAAGTTGAGCCTAATCACACAAGCTATCAGAGGAAGTGAAAATAGGAAATCAAAGGACTATATTGATATTTACCAATATTGAGACAGGACGTGCCCTGGCTTGTCAGGCCCTTGCTGCTGAGCCAAATAGCGGCGACTGTGGTGCCTCACCCCAGAGACACCTTTGGCCGGCTGGATGCTGCAGCTGGGCAAGCAGAAACAAGTCCAGGCATGCCAGAGCTCCAGGAGTAGTGGAATGGAGCTCCCTCCCTGAGGGTTCACTCCTCAGGGTTCCCCCTGACAGAGAAGCTTTAAGGCGAGGTGAAGGAAAGGAGTCGGTTCTGATGGAGGGTTTCAATCCAGCGTTTTTATTCTGGCCAGCAGGCCTCTGAATCTTGTAACAGCTCCAACAGAACTCTGGTATGCATGGCTTGCTAGCCTTTTACCTGGGGGAGAGGGGGAGGGAAGGGATGGGGAGCCCACCAACCAGGTACATGGGAGGAGGACTCCAGGGATAAAGGACACCTGCATGGCCCAATGCCCCTGGGGGGTAGAGGGCATCTTTTGAATTTACAATCACTCAACGCCCTTCTGGAGTTCCAGGCAGTGCTTGGTAGGGGTTAGGGTGGGGAAAGGTGTGTGATTGACATACCTGGGAGGGAACTTCCTGGAGGATACCATTTCTGAGGACACACTGCAACAAAGGACAACACAACACTGTAAACTTTTAGATTATATGGTGTAGAAATTAAGGATGTATTCTCTCAAGGGTGAAGCAAAGGTATCTGTCCTCACATCTGGACACTTCCATAAAAAACCCAACAATTTCCTTGAATGAAGGTAAAATCCCAGAGAAGCAGCTAGTGAAAAGCAAGAGCAGAGTGAGATGTAAAAATAGTAAGTGACGAAGGAATCCCATATCCTGAGGGGAAGACAGGTAAAGTCTTAACCCAGTTAAATTAAGTGATGTCTTAACCCAGATAGCTTTCTGGCAGGTAAATATTAATCGAATTCTAAGACATATTTGATGAAGTGTTAAATCTTCTAATTTTTCATGTCTTTATCCACACTTTTTAATCAAGGGACCTTAGTGTATCCCTCTGACCAAAAGGGGGAAGGTAAGGCAGCAGGAATTTTTGCCTTTCAACACCTGGAGTTCACAATAATGCCAGCTGGTCTGTGGCTATAGTTGTTTTTCAGCACTCAGTTTCTTTGGCCCCATCAGGAGTGTATGAGGACACATTCAAATGACACTGTGGTTTTCAGTGGACAATGGGAAGACCAAGTACATGTAGTTGGATGTTTTTTCTGATTTTAGAATTTGGTTAGGATGAAAGGTTGAGATCGATCCCTGAGCGTGTGCAGAATATAAGTGAGTTTTGTCATTTGGGTTTCTAGGAAACTGGCATAGCAAGTACATAATGGAATAATGTCCAGAGGCAATGGAGACTTTATTTCAAGTGGAGAAAGAAGAGAGGCATTCTTTTTTCTTTTTTTTAGCTTGGCTAGATATATTGGGTGGTTTGTATATAGGTTCTTGGAAGTCGTATCACCACTTCCTGAATAAAGACAGAAAACATCATCACTGCTGATGGTGCCAGATTTTCAAAGCTATATATACTCTGGACAGATGTCTCCAGGTGAAGGTGAAGGGACTGCATTATATTGATATAATGCTAAGTATACTTTTAAATATAATATTAGCTTTAAGCACAAAGCTATCAGCGTGGGAGAAAGCATATTCAGCCATTGAAAGGGTGTCCTTGCCAGCTGGTTGGGAAATTACAAGCCTGACTCAGTATATACTAAGCACTTACTTGTCTTTGATGGATGCTTATGTACCCCATCATCCTGGGTAAAGGGTTGTAATTATAAATTAGTGCTGTTGTCCTTCACAGCTTTTTTCCTTTTCATTGCTAGGTGGCCTTGGGAAGGTATAAATACAGATTTATTTTACAGATTTGGTGAGAGGGGCATGAAGTATCACCTGATTTCCACAGAGATGGCCCCAGAGATACAAACCCAGGTGTTCTCAGAGCCTCCTTTAATGGGCAATCTACAGTACTGATGTTTTTGAGGTGAAAGGGGGCAACAATCTCTCTGTTAACTCTATGTTTGCTCTAAAGCAGGTGCACAAATATTGTCACAGAGAATATGTGTGAGCCTGGGTGGGCCTGATTTTCAAACAAACTGATTCACCCACAGTTGTGACTAAGGAAAAAGCAACTGAAAATTTGGTCTCAGCATGGATTATATTTACAAAGAGAAAAAAAGTCTGCCTTGAGCACAAGAATAACCAAGCATTTGTCATAGCTGATATTAGTGTCTGAGAGAAAGGTAAAAGTGTAGATGGAAAAAGAATGTCTAGTGCCTTGAGAAATGAAAATGGGACACATTGGACATTAAGCAAACGTCACATTTTCCCTGGAACTTGGTGGATGGTGAGAAGAGGTCATAAAATTACAAGCAACAGCAAAAGGCAATAAGATGCTGCTACAAAGCAACACATCTATTATACCTTTAAAAATAATCTGCTGCCTTGTCTCCTAGACTCTGTGTGTGTTTTGGGGGGCTATTTACAGGTTAGAGTTTGCAGTGGAGGCCCATGATTCAACATTGCCAGCCTTAATATTAACATTGCCAGCCTTAATATTAACAAAATGATATGGCATGTCTCTGGAGTGCCCTTCTCTGTAGTGCTCCTGGGAGCAATAGGTACAGGTGCTGGTCACTGCAGAGTTAAAGCTGCTTTGGCATCTACCCATGCCTTTTTGCTAATGAACCATCTGGCTCAGTACAAGGAGTTGCTCAACCACAAATCAGCAGTTTTCTTGCAGATGTTTGCTATTCACTGCTTCTTAATTCCCTTACTCCCAGTTCTTCCTCCTGCCTTGCACTGCTCTCACTTTGCCATTTATCTCAATTCTTTCTTCAGAGGTAGCTTTGATTGCAAATATACTGGTGTCTGGGACTCTCATTATAATTATGTCTTTCTACATTCAATACACTAAATTTCAGGATTTTGAAAGTAAAGATTTTCCCTCTTAAAGGAAGGAATAACATTTTCTGCAGACTGTGCTGGGTTACATTTCTGTCCTGGATGTAGAAGATGAAAAAGATAAATATCACAACCTGCTTTCCTCCTCTTTGAATTTCACTTCAAAAGCTAAGTATTTAAGTTCATGGACATGATGATTTTCATTACAACAATCATGTCACCATTTTGCTGTAGAAGGAACAGAATATGTGCTACATTCTACTACACTTTTTTAAGTTATGTAGCAACCCATTCACAAATATGTACAGAGGAATCATAATATGCTCAGGAAATTGGGCTTTCCTCTTGGAAACAGGTAAATCATGAGGATTGAAATCTGGACCTTGATGTTGGCGTAGAAGAGAAATTCTGCAAGGGAGAGATAAGTCTTGTGATCTCTACAGCATTTTTATGAACTAAAACATCCTACTTCAATTCTGCCCTTTATTTTCTCTTGGGTGATTCCATTCATCTGCATTTTCTTTTACTTACCTCTTCCTTAGCTCTGGGGGTGACATTCCATTTCCTGTGTAATTTATATGAAAATTAACCTTTCACATTGGTGCAAATCCATGTGGGTGGAAATAATGTCATCTGTGAATTACCCAGTAACCAAAGGCTTTTGAACAGTCCCTGGAAGGCATTCAGTAAAAACTAATTTACCATGCTTTCTGTAATAGCAGATCCTTTCCTAAAGCTGTTCTCCTGCAAGATATTGCTGTACTGACTCAGCATGGATTTTAAGATTTTACAAAAACCTGTTTGTCTAGAAAACTTTTATTTGAAACAAAAATAATAAGAATTTAAAAAACCCAAAATTGTTAGAAAAGTAGGAAAATGTGGAAGAAAACCTGGGGCCTTAATCAATATCTGTGTGGGAGACAACGTTTCCAGAAGGTAGCAGCTTCATGAGGGGTTGCTTTTACCTATTTGCTTTCTTCTAGTGAGTAGTGAGTTTAATGGATAGAGTCCCTCCAGGTGGGCAATCAAAAAACAAACATTTTTATTCTCCTGACAAAAAATTGCATGTCTTTTTCCTAGCATAAAATGACATTTCCCCTAAAAAAATTCTGATGCTTTTGCATAAGTGGTTTTCCTTGTTAGAGTATTTCTCGGAAGAAGCATTTCCCACTGGTTAACAGTCTAGGAAAATTCTTGAAGAAATTCTTCTTTTTGCTCAGTTATTTTCAGTTAGCATGCTGCTCTGACAGCACAGTCTCTCCCTGGGTAGCTTGGGGAACAGGTGGAGATCATAGTTCTTCTGTCTTCAATGGTACCTGGTTAATGTGAGGGTAAGAGCGATGATTTACAGATACTTTTGATCTGGTTTTGACTTTGAAAATTTTCCCAACAATTCATTAGGAATAATAAACCCTTTCTTTGCTCACAGTAATGGCTGAAGGTGCTGGAGGGGTCTGGCCCTCATTTCTACAGGTAGAACTATCTTTTCCAACTGGTATAAAAAGAAATGAACTGAACAAATCAAGATCATTGTCTTCTAGCTGTCTTTTAATGCCACAACTACAAGAAATTTGGATCTCTTTTCATTAGAGTTTGTGCTGTCCAGCAAGCAAAGTCCATCATGTTCTCTAAAATGCTTTACCTGTTTTTCATAACTCTCCTCACTTAAAATGTGTGTATCAGCAGCATTTACCCAGTGCATTTCAAGACTCCATTTCAATTTGTTATACTGGAAATTTCAGAGATGCCTGTTTCTGGATATTTCTTTACAAAGAGCTGTTAAAAGAAGGTTTCTCCTCCTTTTAAAGTGCTACAGCCTTGTTATTAACAACCATGTGCTGGCCACTGCTCCTCATCATTCTCGTGGACAGTAATTTGTCCTCTGAGCAGAGGCTGACAGATTGCCACAATCTCTGTAACAAGAGGGAAGCTTTGAAAAAAGACAGTGTGTTAGAACCTGAAAACTGCAATGGAAGAAAGCATGAGTATTGGTTTATGCTGCTGAAAATGATGATGGTCTTAAGTATAGCTAGAATCTTAAATTCTATTCTGTTCTCAGAATTTTTGGTTTTAAATTCCCAATGATAAACCACAGCATAACTGAATGTGGATGTCAGAAAGGAACAGAACCAATATCCTAAATCTGATATTGTTTATTTTTCACATTTATATTTGTATCAGACTCTCAGTATTGCTTAAGTAGATATTTTTTAAAATGTTTGTAGTCTTATGCATGGGTTTTGTGTTTATCAGATCTATACTCAAAGGACCTTAAACTCAATTAAAGAACATTACTCACATAAATTATTTCAGACAACCTCTTTTGCTACTTACTGTCTTTGAATCTTTAAATGTTATCTTTATGTCAAGACAATATGTTGCGAAGTCTGAATTTATTAATGAGGAAGAGCCTATCAACCATCTGTGAAATACTTGAAGGTAAGTATTTGTTGTGGTTTAGGAAAGGTGTTTCCACTGAAACATTCCAAACCATGTGGTGCTTGCTCACTCCCGCTGCCCACTTCCTCTCCCCCTTTGGAGAGATGGAGAAAAGAATTGGAGGAACAAAATCATGAGTTGAGATAAGAAAAATTTACTGGAAACAACAATGAAATATGAAATTAGCATAACAGCAACAATATTAATAAAAGGGTGTATGAGAAAGGCAAACAATCCACTCATGAACTGGTCACCTTGGAGAAACTGGCAATACACAAACTACCCCATGCTACCCCGACCTGGAAGGGACCCCTTCTCCTGCCCCCAGAAAATGAGGTAAGGTGGTGCAGAATACCCTCTGTGTTTACAAAAATTAACCTGTCCTGGCTAGAAATGGGGCAAATTTCACTGTCCTCTAGAAAATCTGAAGTGTGTGATGCTTTGGGGTACACAGGTGTTCCCAATGCCCTGTCAAACAATCCCATCAGCTGATAGGTGACCCCATTTGCTTTCACAAATTGAATTGCTCTTGGATTTCCCTGGGGTTTAGCAGGGAGAGCATCTCTGATAAGGATTCCTGGGAAGAATAAAGCTTACATGCTGCTATCAGCTCTTCTGCTAGAAGTCAGAAGGAGAAAAGGGAATTTCCTGCATAGGTTCTGAACTTGGAATTAGGCAGTGAAGACAGGAGTGTTATTCTGTATGGCCCTGGTTAAAGGGATGGATGGTACTACACAGAACTTTATTTTCTGTACCTGAACTTAAATCCAACTCAGGCTTCCCTGACATCTTTCTTTCTATAAATTTTTTTAGTCTTTTTTTGGGGACTAAAACCACTCCTTTTGTCCATGCATAGCACACCTACTCTGTCAGATGAGGGGGGGATGGGTGGCCTCTATTAAATATACACAGGCCAGTGTCCCTTTGTAGATGGTGACAGGAAAGTTTAGAGAAGGGTTTGACAGGATTTGTGTGAAATCCTGAACTTGAACTGGAAACAGACCCTTGAGCCAGTCAGGTTGTGCAATGCTAGGAGTGTTGTCATCAGGAATGCTCCAGTGATTTAGTCAAATACTTGTGGCTGATGTGAAACCAGAGGACAGACTGCATTGTCTAACTTTGGTTTCTGGGATATTCATTTTAGGAATACAGCCATCCCTTTCTAACCACAACAAGAGAAATGCACTTGCAAAGGCTGATTCTACACCACTCTCTGTGGTGTAGAATGACTGCCTGTGGCAGAAACTTCATGTTACCAAAATCCTAACTAAATTTCAAGTGAGCCTGGGATGAACCTGGACTGCATTTGAAAGCATGGTAAGGACTAAAGCTGACTTTCCAGACATTTCCAAACTAGCAACTACAAATACAGACCTAATATACTCTAGTTTCTCAGAAAGCAAAACTTGCTACAATGAGAGCATCATCTACTGGGAACACATCCACAGTTCTCCTGCAGCACTTGATTTAGATCAATACACCATTACTGATTCCCTGTGACAGCATACAGGAGCTCTCAGATACCTTCTTTTGCCTCAGATTTGAGCTTTCTCATAATTTAAATTCCTCAGGAGTTATGAGATTTCTACTAAAAGGTGATTTCAGTAGAAAGGGAGAGTTGCTACTGACTGAATCAGGATTGTGGACACTAAGATGGAGTAATTTTCTGGCACTTCCAATGAAAGGGAGATAAAATTCACATTTGTGTTGGTTTTCACATGATTTCAACCCAATAAACAACATCTGAGATAAAGGAGTCAGAGAGGGATTAAATCTCAGCTTGTTTCAGTTGACAAAGAGAAGGCAAGATCACAGATAAAAACTGTTGTTGTCATACTCTCCTGTCTAGAATAAAGTGGAGTTAAAGATTTTTAGCTCTTTAGCAAATCACAAAGCGGTTTCTTTACATACATTGAACAAAGTATGTGTTTAACTGTTATGCTTAACATTTGTTTTCACACATTTTTATTTTTTCTTTGACTACTCTGTCTCATTTATCTCCTGCTATTGCAATCATTCTCCTACAGACTGAGGAAACAAAAATTGCTGGTGACTGGAAGGCTGAACGTGAGTAAGGCAGGTGTGCTCTCTGTACAGATAGGCTAGTGAAGAAGGAAGTATATTTGCTGTTGTTGACATTTTGTCAAAGGCTAAAGGCAGTTGCAAATATTATTTATAAGAATATAGATTTCTTCAAAGTTGTTCCTTTAAAATATTCAGTTTTTGAAACAGAGATAAGAGTTCTTCATCTTTGGACCAAGTTTCTTCTCCCTGTTAAGCAAGTCCTTTCACAAGGATGTGCTGCAACTGAGATCTGTCATTTAGAAAAATCTGATGGTTTTAGCTTGCTGAGTTTATCAGTTATCTTGTGTCATGTCAGACAAACTATTTAAATGTTTTTCCTCTTGTATGGTCTGATCAGGCAGGTGCACTACTGCTGCAGCTGCTGCTGGTGAGGTTTAGGCAGCTCCCTGAGCTGATGGATGTGTCCAGGTTGCTCTTGTGCTGTCCATGCCTAGTTCTGCTATTGAAAACAGACTCACCACTTCTACTCTCTCAGATCTCCTGCCTCCTTTCTGACTTTAGTAAGTCCATACCTGCTCTCAGGACCTGGACGTGCTTCAGCTAAGATTATACCAAAGAAATGAAAAAACTTCCAACTGAAAAGATTCTACCTCATCCATTTGTTTTGTGGTCAGTTTCTAGGACAGGTTTGCATGTGCTCACAGTGAAATGCACATCAAACTGACAAAATTTCCCTTTTATGCTACTGAAAGATACTCAGCCAGTCTGAGGAACCACACACCTGCTCAGCCAAAAGGTTTGGGGTTTGCACGTTTTTTACACTTAACCAATGCAGAGGTAACCAACTGGATAGCAATAGCTGGCATTTATCAAGGTTCTCAAAGTATGGTTCAGCCAGTGCATGCAATGAATAAATAGAATCCCAGAGAGGAAAAATCAAATGTGGAGTAGATGAGAGAGGCATGGCTGGCCTCACACACACACACAAACACACAGATGGATACCCATAATCCAATTTGAATTTTGAATTAATTTTCCCTAGATTATGAAGGGTATGAAATTTGTCTTGGTTCTGCTGAATACACATATTTTTGATTACTCCTTCTTTGCATGATGCTCATCTTTAATCCTATAAGTCTTTGTTTTTTCCTTCCTAGTTTAGTAACTGGATTCTCAGAAGAGGTGGAAAATTGTTTCCTGCATTACTGGAAACTTTTTATTGCATTATTTCTTCTGATGCTCTTTGAGGTTTTAGGAAAATAGATATGCTTGAAGGAACCTGGATACCTCTGTCCTATCGATATAAAACTGCTTTTTAAATAAACACTCTGCATTTTAAGATTGTCCCCACTAGCAATACTTGATTTTTAAAGATTGTCAAAAGTGGGATTGATGAAAGACCTTCTTAGAATGTGCTGGCAAGTCAGAGAGTCAAAACCAGCAAACACTAGAAATTCTGAGAAATGTAAGTATTAGAGTTTTTTATTGCTAGATTAAGTGGCACTTAGAGCAATCTGTCCTTTTTTTGTGGCAAATATTCGGAAAAATAATATACTGAGGAGAAGTCTTCTATGCTTCTGAGCACAGGGCACAATTACAATGATAGGGAGAATAGAGCTGCTGATTCTGTGGTTTGGAGTTTCATTTCAATAACTGGTTTGGAGTTTCCTTTCAAGGCACAAGTGACAGTGCAGCCTTTTCTGAATCCCAGAAGATATGCAGAAGTTCAACTTCTTTATGCCCCTCTGTCATACTGAAGTCACCACTGCACAGGGCAGAGCTAATCTTAAGGGTAATTTTACACATTTTATTACATCAGCCCTACAGCTCAGAATTATGCAACTTTTCAGATGGGGGACAGGAATTCTTCTAATCTCGTATTTAATGCCATCTGTCAACCCACTGGAATTTGCTTAAGATCAGCTTTAGACATTCAAATAACCTCAAAAAACACATTTCTTTTCACAGGTTTAAAGACATTAATGAGAAATAAGACAATAAATTCTGTATTTTTCTCTTGGAAGTGTATTCCCACCATTTGTCTATGTTTTAAATGATTGCATGTAATGACTGGGTCCTGCTTTGAGGCTGAAGGTTTGCTGGAGAGCTTTTGGGGTGCTTTATTCTGTGGTCTTTCTGCCTTTCTCGGTAGGCAACCTCATATTTTCTTTTACCAGCCTAAACTTTAAAGAGGACATTTCCCCTCTTGTTACATTTTATCCTCCAAATGTATTTTGGACTTTCCTCTTTAAGTGTACTTACATCTCTCTGATCCAAGCTGGTTGATTCTTTAAAAATTTATCTCATATTTCATGTTTTACATCCACAAATCTTTTTTCCAGTCCAACTGTCTTTACAATTCTGGTTTCCAAAACCATGTCAATAAAATCACTGACCTGGAAAGCTTTCAGGGAATCCCCACCAAAAGTCACCTTTAGTGAAGGACTAAGTACAAGGTTTAATAAGGTGCTATAGACATGCTAATATTTTTTTTTTTATTATTAGCCAATAATATTAATTCTTTTGAATGAACCAGACGTGATTGGTTATTAGTTATACATAGTTATTTCAAATATTTTTTTTATAATCTTATGGAGTGACAGTCTGATAATACCACTAAAATTAATTAGTTTGCATATAGCTGATGAGTTTGGTTTCCTTATAAACCAAAATAATCTAAATAACTCCTTATTTAAATATACTTACGTCACTAGACCTAGGAAAAGAGAGGTCAGATAGGAAATAATTCCTACCAGTGAAATCTGTGGGACAGTGGGCAAGAACCATTCCTTTTGGGTGACTCTACTTCATTGAACAAGTAAGATATATAGGCAAGAAGAACACAGAAAATAGCATTGTAAGCTATGTGTTGCAATAGCAATTGAAACCTATTGAGAAGCCATGTAGCTCCATTTGAAAAGATTTAGGTCAGTTCAGGCCTTTACAATAAGCATTTAAAGACAAAGACTAATGTCTGCAAGTGGTGTAACTCATGCATTTTCATTAGCCTAAGTGCAAATATGGAAATATACACCAGAGTAGGTCTGACCCTCAGTGTTACCCAGAGCATACTCCTTATTCATAGAATGTCCTCCAAAGGACAAATGTAATGTGTAATCTTATTTGATAATGTATGTTCATGTCTCAGAAGATGCTGGGGAATTATTAGCCTTTGACAGATTTCCTTTTGGCTTTAGCAATTAACAGAAATGAAACTCTACAAGATTAAATTTCTCCTTTGGACCATGTGTAGCTTTAAGACTTTTTCTATAACCCCATAAAATACCAAAAAAAGACAAGCACTGAATTTTCAAATAATTGTGCAGTGATTTTGCCAACTCCTATTGAAGTTTGGACTTTGAAAATTACTTATATGAAAATGATATTCTTGGCCTTTAGAACTCCTTTGGGAAGCGTGTCCTCTTATCATGTGACCGTAGGGAGTTGTTGAGGATGGAGCTGGGGAGCAGGGTTTTTGGCAACCTTTAAACTGTTGGGCATGGATGCTTTAAGGTAGATGGAACATATCCTCAACATGAAGTAAAATAGGGTTCTTTCAGTGTTGGGGAAGTGAAATTGCTGTATAAAGCAGTGCTGAGGCCCTTCAGAGGCATGGCAGGGGTTTGTGCCTTAATAACCAAACGTATTGATGCAGGAAAATGAAATGAAGGTCAGTAAATTGCTGATGAAATGGAGTTCAGTGGGTTGTTTAGTCCATTCCATGCTGAATTGGTCTCTACCATACATTATTCTCTACCTTGCCCAACTCAGGTGTACATAATGGAACTGACACTTTTCTTGTTACTTTTACAAAAGTAATGGCTTCCTCTTTCTGTTCACTTGACAGGCTAAAACACATTTAAGTGGATAAAAATGATGGTAGACCAGAATTTGTCTGAATTGCACGTAGAGTTCATTAAAGCAGCAGCCTCTGGAGGAAATTTATTCATGTGTGGAAGTACCTGCAGGTTGGTCTGGATCCCTGATGGAGGCTGAGCAGAAGTAGCTGCTGTGGCAGGAATTTGATGAGACCGCAACCTGTCACAGTTACAACACTGGATGTAACAGGCATAAAATAATAATTGTCCTTACTCCTTACGTGGACTTTTTTCCATCACACAGGAGGGAGAAATTTCCAAAAGATTAAGCAGAGCAGAAGATATCTATAACCATTTCTATATTGGAAATGGTTATCTAAAATCAACTGAGTCTAGGGAATCCTTATGGAAAAATCAGCTGATCACAGTAATTTGTATACACACTCTAAGACTTTGTAGGTTGATTAAAGGTGATCAGAGGAGGAATTTTCTGTTCCTTAAAAATATCTTGAGTAAGTAAACAAAATTCCTGTTGCTATTGAATACTAACAGTTCTTTCAAAAATCTGTTTCTATGGCTGGGCAAGGCTGTGGGACCTGGAGCCTGGCCCTGTTGCAGCATCACTGGAGCAGGCACTGATGTTTTGCCAGCTGCCAGTCACACTGGGTTGAATGGGGCATATGGGCTGTGCCTGTCCTGATCCAGCCGGAATCTGCCTCCATCTCAGCAAGAAGTGCAGCAGCAGGGAGGTTGTAGAAGTCTGTGTTAGAACTGTGCAGCCCCATGGCTTCAGTCTGGCCTGGTGAATTACCACAAGTGGGGCCCAAACCCATCTGGTAGCTGCATAATATTAGAAATAAAGGCCTGGGTGTATTACTGTTTTGGCAAGCACTGGCAATGTTTAGGATGGTTTTTTTTTTTTTTGTCCTCAGGAAATCTAGCCACTCATTAATACGTGGGAAGGCATTGGAAGGATGAAGTGACTCGTACTCTCTCAGATTAGCTATTAATTGCAAGGCAATCAGAAGTATTTTAAATACCTCTGACTATTTTTTATTTCTATGAGTGGCTATCAAAGCCTAAGTAGCAGAGGTGGCAGGCTTTTAAGCATGAAGTAGCAAGCTACCTAGAGAGAGGCATATTTCACTCTCCCAGGGTAGGTTTTGGAGTATTTTTTTGTTTCAGTCCAGCTGGCAAAGCCTTTTACTGATACTGTAACATCTGGAGGACTATCTAAATTCTTAAATGCTCTGGGACAGGGCCAGAGGATAAAGAACCTTACAAGGAAAGGCTCTTGGGGTTTACACAGTCTAGCCACTGGGTCACTAATAAAGGCTGAACTTCATCCACAGATGAAAGCTCTGCAAAATCCAGCAGTTATCCCCTAGCTTTTGTAATGTACCCTGGGAGCAGAATCTCCCTTGCCAGACCCATTCCCAGCACTGTTTTGCCAGCCCTTCCCCTGCCTTGAGGAAGGCTCTCTGAGTCGGTGTGTCATAAGCCTGGTTAGTAAATAAAGCCATTCTTCCTTTTCTGCCTTCCTCTTTTCTGTCTGGGATTCCCAGCACTGGGACCTTGTCCTGCCAGCAACAGAAGGGACAGAGTGTGTGAGCAAGCAGGCCATGCCAAGGCGTGTTCATGCTGAAGACAAGCAATCTAAGAGCTTTGGAAAGTGCATCATCTGCTGCCTCATCTCAGAAAGCCAGGGAGACCATAGTTACTTGACAGCCAAGCAAAGAAGGTCAGGAAATTCAGGTTACCATTTTTCTAATGAATGTTTTTATCATTTTTTTTTTCCAGAGTAAATCTATTTAAGGTTCCCTACTGGTTTTAAAGAGGGAAAGAAAAAGGTTTTTAATTTGAGCTGTAAAGTTCATGTACCTAATGAATCAATAGTAATTGAATATAATGGAAACTTCTTCAAAGCACACTTATGGAGTAGAGTAAAATCTCCTTTAACAGGTTGAATTCCATGCCAGTGACCTTTTAAAAGGATTCTCCATCATATACTGGCTCTACTGTATATGTTTTTCCCATGTATTCCCTGGAGTTCATCCAGGTATTCTATGCTTGAATACACAGTGGTACATATTGTAGTTGTGGGTATTAGGTACAGTCACAGACATACTTATTAATTAATAGACTTCCTAAAATTGTTATTCTCTATATGTGGTTTTATGAAAGGCTAAATGGATTATATTATCTCTACAGACTATAAAAATAGCCAATATATTTTCATTTCAATTGTTTTAACCACCTACTTTAATTTAAAAGTTAAGGCTACAAAATATCTTCAGTCAACAGACTGGAAAAAGAAATCCATGAGATGAGAAGCTTTTCTGAAGTAGTGGTGTCTTAGCATTACATTAATCGCATTTCATTAGTGCAAAAGAGAGATTCATAATGAAACACACTTCCCCAGATGAAGAAATCATTGTATAAGACAAAGTCTCTGGAGAAGATCCTTCTCTAAGGAAATCCCTGCAACTACTCCTTCAAAGAAAAGCCTTGAGGTATGGATGCAGACTTGACCCTTCAGAACTTTCTTACACATTTTTGAGGACATAACCCCAGCAGGCTTAGGGTACAATAGCTGAATTGACATTGCCTTACTGATGAGGGTGACTTCTGAATCTCACACCAAGGTGCCTTTACAGTGTCTAGCCCGTTTTGGTATGGTTGCAGATATAATCAGTGCTGGCTTAGCTCTCTTTATCCTGCTGTGACTTCATCTGCACTGGCAGCTTGCAGTGATGTACCTGCAGGGTTCACAGGGCGAGGCACTTGAACAGATCTCGGCTGGTCCTGCTCAGCCCCCTCCTGCTGGAGCACAGGTTGGAAGGGACTGGGCAGCAAGGGCTCAGCAGGCAATGAGATATTGCTTTGATTTCCCCTGTAATTCAGTTCTTTCAAGAATTTCACTGATGCCCAAAAGGTTTCTGCTTTGTGCAATCCAAGGGATTGTTCAGTCCTGTTTTGTGTGGGGTTTTTTTATTACAGAGGAAGGTACAAGCCTTTCAACTGAAGAGCAAAGACACTTGACTGGGACAGAGGGAAGGAAGCTCAAATACACACACTAAAACCACAGTGCTTTAGACCTGCACACCTTAATGTTTATCATCCACACTGCACTGGATCAGCTTTCATCACACAGGGTAAAAAAGTCCTTACCCTGAGAAAAAACAAGCATGAGGGCATTTGCCTCCAAAGGCTGCTTTACAAGACCTAAATCAGAGTTCAGTCACTTAAACTTACATTTTCAAAAAGCTCTCCAGGTTTCATTTTTATGACGAGTATGCAACCTGAGGGAATGCCAACACTATAAAGCCAGAAGGCATCAATAAGATGCATATATACGAAATATATTAAAATTATACAATAAATATGTTTTATCAAATAGAATGCACTAAGTATATTTAATCTCATGATTTTCAGATTAATATCCCTCTTCTCAAGGGTCTCTGCTCTGATTCTGGAACATTCATATCACTCAATCTTTCCTTAAGAGAGAAAAAAATAAAAGCTACAATGCAAGTTTTTGGACCAAGTAATTGAAAATCTGAAATTAAAATGTGAGGTTTTTTTAGTTAAGCTATTCCCATAAAAAATCTGATGTATTGGCTGACTAAGATGTCTGTTATGTCCTGCCAGAAATTAGATCTGAGCTGCAATGTCTCTTTTTATATGTTTTCTTTTCTGGTTTCAAGAATTCTTACTAGAGTCTATCATCTGGTGTTATGCATTAAAATTCTTAAAATTCAGCAGCTTTGTATTAAATTTAGAAACGTTTAATATCTCAGTGTGAAAAAGAGGGAGCTAGCTGTGCTTATTTGAACTTGAGTTATTATTACCAGAGAGTGCTGCTGTCTGGAGCACCTGAATGTCCTTTCTAAAGTTGCTCCTGGCAAGTGGTGAGGAACAGCCAGGCAATTCAAAAGCATAATTAACTTTTGGATGCTCTTTTCTGACATGATAACCCAAGGTTATAATGTGTTATTTAGGTGATACTAGTGGTCCCAAATTGCATATTAACTGGAGGATCTGTGCTGGAACTGGGTCTACCAGAAGGGTTTTCCAGGATTTCTTTCTAGCTGTGGCAAGTCTTTAATTCACTAAAAGTAGGAGAAATTTAGGGGGAATTCGTTGCTCCACTGATGAAAAGTTCCCCCCCTTTTTGAGTTTGCTTTTCCAAGTGGGTTTATCTCTTGAAAAGTTGATATAACAGTGTTTAAGTGGACATAGTAATGCTTACATACCTCAAAAGAACATTGTGGCTGATTAATTGACTTTTGTGCTATGCAAGATGTTTCTATCAAATCTTAGATTTTACATGTGTGTCAAAAATGAGATATGTGGGTAAATGTATAGCAATACATACAGGGAAAAGGAATTTTAACTTAACATGTAAAATGTTGTGTTTTGAGAGACCATTACCACTCAGGAATGAGACCTTGAGGACCATGATATTGTCAGCTTAGTGTTCAGCAGTTCTTTTAGTTTAGTTTTCTTTTAGTATGGAAAGAAAACAAATAGAAATATTAGGAAAGAAATAAAGGAGAAAACAGAAGACATCATTATGAAAGCAAATTCATTCATGGTTTTCCCACACTTTCATGGCTGTGTGGAATTCTGGTCCTCCCATCTTCAAAAAGTATGTCCTTAAAGGGGAAAAGGTTCAGTGCACAGTGACAAGGACAATTCACAGTTATGGAGCAACTTCTGTGTAAGGAAAACCAAGGTAAATCTGCCAGTTTTAGTTCAGATTAGGCATGTGGTTTTGAAATATATCTTCAAATCATCCTCACTTACTGCACTTTGGCTCAAACAGAGGACAGTCTTGGAGCACTTGAACTGAATTCCATTTGGAAGCAAAACTAGCCTAAGCTGGAACATGCCTAGTGCAATCCTGGAACAAGCCCAGTGCAATCCAACTGTTGATGACTATACAATCTGCAGGACAATTTTTATACTAATTGGAAGAAAAAAGCCTGCTGAGGGTCCTGGAGACTCTACATCAATAATTTTGTTTTACAAATGCCCTCCTATTATCTACTGTACAATGTGAATAGCTGAGGTGAACGTTTCAACCTGAAACATGAATGGTTTGGAAGTATGGGAAAGATCCACACAATTCTGGGTGTCATGGTGAGGAATGTTAGAGATCAACTAAGTGGTCATTGTATTTTTTCAGATACTGATCCCATGGAATTAGGTTAATTGCATTAATTTGAGTCAGGTTTGAAACAAAGGAAAGGATATGGTTCTTTGTGTGGCATGCAGTGAACCTGTGGAGCTCCTTGTTAAAGGATGTTTCATATAGGTGAAGTTCAGGTGGGTGTGAAAGCAGACCGGACAAATGCTTGGGAGAGAGATACGTTGGCATTTGGTAACTGGGTTACCAGTTGTGCCACAATTGGAAAATCTCTGGCTGAAAGTGGGTAGATCCCACATGTGCTCCCTTTTCTTTCTCTTGCCTACGTGTCCCCTCATGACCACAGCTGAAAGCACAACATAGTTCAAAGTAAGCCCTTGCTCTGAGGCAGTGTTATGTTCTTTCTTGTATTATATTTTGTTTCTATATACTNTGATCTTGTAATAGACAGTTAGATCTGAATTTTACCTTTGTGGCTGGTGCTGGTGATTTCCGCACTAGAAATGCTTCTCAAAAACCTGTGCATATTAAATTAAAGTGTGTTTTTCTAAGGAAGTTTTAAATTAGTCATCTAGATGATTTTTAAAATCACAGACTATCTAAGCTCTAAATAACTGCGATAATAAAATATATTAATTTAAAGCAGCCACAATTTCCTATTGATATGTTATGTTCATTTTGAATTAAGCTTTATTGTTGCAACATTGCATAATTTCACGGGTGTACAAAAAAGCTGGGTATGTTAAATGTGCAGTTGGAATAAAGGAAGAGAGATAGCTGAGAGGCATCTCAAGTTTCTTAGTCTTGGTGTTTATGTCATTTTTTGGCATAAAGAATAGGGGTTTTTTTCCCTATGTATATGAATGCTTTTGTATAGTAATGAAATCTAGCCTTGGATTGAACATGATGATTTCTAGCAATAAACAGCAACTCTATATTTGACATTTGTGACATGAGGAATGAAATGTCTAATTGCAATAGTAGGAGATTTGAAACATCGTCCTTTGAGAGGTGGTATAGTCAGGTGATGCTGGGCCAAAACTACAAGAGGTTTGTCAAACTCTGAGTCAAATGAAGAGTGGTTTAAGAGTGATGAATTAAAGTTTTGTGCTTTGGGAGAAGGCATCTTCCTTGATGTAATAGTCAGAAATGGCCTGAACACTTTTTTGGTTTCCCTCAGCATGCTCTGCTTTCAGCTACACCACTTCCCAACTGCTCCTTCTGCATGAGGTGCTGGTCATGGAGTGGCAGCTGTTCCCAGTGTTAGACAACTGTCCTTGCCACACTGCTTTGGAGATGGCAGGAGACAGCATTTGCTGGCTTGCTGGCATAACCTTGGGTGTGGAGCTTGGCTGGATCACAGCCTGGGGTGGCGTGGCTGCAGGGAATACTTTTTATTTACTACAGTTGCAGGATTGAAGTAGAGAATAACAGTAAATATTTAATGTGAGTCAGACAAACCTTGTGAGTCAACACTTCTCACAATACTATAAGATGTTGTTTCCTACCGGTTGGGTACCTTGAATTCCTGTAACTGCACTTTGCTGGCAATGACCTCAGGCTAAGGGATGGCAAGGTGTGGCCACAGAGCTCTGTCATGCAGCAGGTCATCTGCATGCCGAGCAGTGCTCTGACTCCCAAGTGCTTGTGTGGTGTGAGAGACAGCAAAGTTGCCAAGAACCAAGAAAGATCATACCTCTACTCTGGCTTCTGGCTTAGTACAGTGAAAAGCCTTGTCATTTAAGAGATATGTAATCATTAAGAGATACGTAATATGCTTTTTAAAGATAGATGATCTGCAGCTTATTTTTAGCAACATAATTTAACATATAGTGGAAAAAGCATTTCTACAGATATTGGTTATCAGCACCATGCAGTCGTCAGTTTTAAACTTGCAGAGGGGAGGAAGATTCACAGAACCTTCTGGGGGTGATTTAGGGAGAGCTGAACCTCAAGAGATGGAGATATTCCTACTGTTCAACTTATCTTTTGATTGTAATAAGAATGACTTCATCACCAGCATTCTGCTGTAGCTGTAAATACTTGCTTTGCTCTAGAAAAAAGCTGTGTCAGAATTATTATCAATGCACATGATACTGTGCACCAGGTCTTTTCAGTATAAAAAATGTCTTCACAATAAATCAGTAGGAACATAATTTCAGAGGTTATTTGGTTTGTTCTCATTGTACCTTAAGCACATGCAAGAGAGAGTGCACATGCACTTTCATGTGGGCAACTAGAAATGAGACAACTGCTAAAACACAAGAAATGTCATGATACAGCACCTGAAGAAAGACAGGTCAGAGAAATTAAGATTAGGAAACACGTTTCCATTTCCCCCAGGGGTTTTTAGGTAAAAATGGAGAAATCTAACCTTTGACTCCACTTTCATTCAGAGGTTTGATTTTTGTTTGACTTATCCTTCTAATAAGGTTTTTATTTGATTTTGGGATATTTCCATCTCTGAAGGTAGAGGAAAGGGTTAAGGCTCTACCAATATGTCAGCAATTCCTCCTCTCAAAGGCTGTGGTAATGTATGGAAAGGTCTGTAAGCATGGCATTTTTTTATTGTAATCCTCTTCCATTAAGTTCTAATGACTGGTTGCTAAACGATGTCATGCATTTCCTGCTCCTTTTATGAGGAGCTGTTTTATGAAGCAGCAGCTTGGAAGCGTGCAGGAAGCAGTCATCTCTGGAATTGATTGCATTTCTGATAGACCACTTTTGTACCGTATCCCTGGAGAAATGCTGCAGGTCATAATGGCTTATGTTCTCCTAGTAGCTGCAGCATAATAATTTACAGAAGTAGAACAAAGGCAAAACCAAGCTCTACCATCTCTAAACCTCTTACTAGACTCAGTTCTCTCTGTTTCTATTTATTTATTATTTATTTAAAGGAAGCAGATCATTATTATTACTGGAGGGGAGTAAAGGGCTATGTACAATACTAAGAGCACCTCTTGGTCTGAAACAGCTGATGTTTATAAATTGGTTGGGCGTATGATCCACAAGAAACATGTCCAATTTGATCAAGTGATGTGGAAAGGGCAGTCGAACAAAAGCAATGTTTGCATATATTGGCCTGGCAGTAATGATCATGTCCCTTCTGTCTGTCACACTGATTCATTAAAAATGGGTGTCAGCCATTAAGCTTTGATTCTCAGCACAGATAAGTAATGAACAAGCACATAAAGGAAACAAAGGCTGGCCACACTGCAGAGCAGTCTGATGGTCTGATTATGCAGAGAGACTGCCACTTTCTTGGCTGGGTGGTAAGTATAAGGGGATGACTCCCATTGTTTCTCTTGCTACAGCTCTCTCCTCAGTGAAATATTGGTAAGAAATGTGTGGGTTTTTCATGCATCTTCTCTGGAAAATTGCTTTCCTTGGTTCCTGATAGAAATCAAGACAGTCCCTCAAGAGAATTCTTCCTGATGGGCCAGATTCAGTGAGTGCCTTGGTGTGCAGAAAACACATAGAAAAAGAGCTTTTGAGGTTTATAAAAGACATGGCATTTGCTGTGGTTTCTTTTTTTTTCTCCATTTTTAAGTGAGCTGATCTGAAGAATGTATAGAAGTAGAGATGGTTTTTACTCTTTCTTTCTGCAAATACCTGAAATTATAGCATGAAACTAAAGGCCTCTACCAAATAGTAACTGGCACTGAATATCAGTCTTTCTACTAGTACCAGGCTGTCGTCATGAGCAATTATTCTATGACTGGACTGGTGTTAGTCTGACCAGGTTTCCAATGATAGACTTAAACACTATCTCAGGCCATTTTTTCTTTAGTACTCTGGTAATTTGGATGCTCATTGAACCATGAACAATCTTGCAAAATTACAGGTGGGCTAAGAAAATGTACTGCTCTTATCAGAGAATAGCAAGAATGTTTAAAATATACCTCTGGCTTCTACTATAACTTTAGGAAGGTCACTTACCTTCTCCTTATTTCCACCTGCCTGTTTCTCAATAATATAATGTCACTGACTGCAATGGAATTTAGTGAATACATGTTTGCAAGGCATTTGGGCACCTCACATAAAAGGTTTTGCAGTAATTTTTGAGAAGACTGTGAATTCCTGCTGGTGAAGTCCATAATAATCACCCTGAGATGAGACTGCTCTTGAAAACTATGAGAGAAAGTGGAGGAGGGGCCCTGAGGCTATGAAGGGTGAAACAATGTGGAGGCAGGACCCTTGACAGAGTTTAGGCCTTTTACTGTTGTGTTTTTTTTTTTTGTTTTGTTTTTTTTTTGTTTTNNNTTTGGGTGCTGAGGCGCAGTTACCACTGTGTGTAAATCCGTTGGTTTAAAAGCTTTTCATGCCAGAGAATCTACCATATTCTTTTTCCTGGAATTATAGAAATAAGCATATAATAGGGATGGCAGAAGGGAATGTGCATTAGAGGACTAAAGGCAACTTGATATAACTGGTATGTTTTTCACTAATTATGTCACTGCCTCCTAATATAACACCATCTTTACATTAAGAAGAAAAATTTAAACCCAAAATATGGTGATTTTAAGCTGTGATTCACCCTTTGTTCTGTCTGCTCTCCTAAGCCCTGGACCTGTGCAGCAGTAAAAAAGGTACAAAGTGATCAAGTGGAGAAGCACTTGAGATTTTTAGTTTTTATTTTTTAGCAAGCTGATTTGGAAATTCTCATGTATTTTGTGGTGTTCTGTTGGCTGTTTTGCTTCCTTCTGTGGCCACTGGGCTAAGAAGATGAGGGCTTGAAAAAAGCAAAGCTTGAAATTCCTGCCAGAGGTGAATGGTAAGGACCTCCTGGTGCTCCTTTTTTTTGTATGGTTTTAGGCTTGTTGAGTTTGAAAACTTATTCTGTGCAGCCAGGTAATTCAACAATAGTCCAGGAGGAAGTGGCAACACAAGGACCAGGCAGAAAAAGAGTGGGAAAATGGTAGAAACTTGGGAAGAATTGCTGAATGTAAAGGCTGAAAGCACAGTGCTAACTGTGCAAGGAATACAAATTATAATGATGGGTTAGTGATATCCATTCTCTCTGCCTTTTCTCTATACTGAAATAATAATTTTGTGTGAACTTGTTATGATTGTCTGTTAATGTTTGTATTTGAGAAAGGAATGATATTGGATTGAATGATACATGCATCTTTAATTTTGGTCATAAAATGGTCTGAGATTTTGGCAGCAAAACAATCAGAAAAGGGCTCTCCATTCTTTATTTTTGAATGTTACTCATAGAAATGTTGTTAATGTGGTGAACACATAGTCCTGAAGACATACCTCCCTATTTGGTACTCTTCCTACTTGTGCCTCTGGGCTATTAGGAAATCAAGCTGTATCATAGTCCCTTACATTGGAATTAAGCCTGGCTCTTGCAGGGAAGATGAGTTGTTGCTATTAGTATATTTATTTTCCAGAATTCATTTAGATGGGTTTTTTTATCATCTTTATAGCACAAAATGACAATGTGACATTGTGAGGACTCTGGAATAGAGTAACAAGACTTTTCTTATGCGGAAACCCAAGAAAATCCTGGTCTATAGAACTAGGATTTTGCTTATGAAGCTCAGAGAGGTGACTCCTTTTCCCAGGACCTTTCCTTTCCTTGAGCCTCTAAGCAACCTGGTGTAGTGGAAGATGTCCCTACCCACAGTGGGGGGTTGGAACTAAATGATCTTTAAGGTCCCGTCCGACTCAAAGCATTTGTCCTGGGTGGGGGAAGGACTCTATTTGTATATTCAGGAGAGGTGTTAAGAAGGAACAGCTGAGTTAGGAGTAGATTAATTAATGCTCCCTCATTTCCAAGTCCAGTCTTTGGTGGAATGATGATTATTTGCTTATCTTGCATCCATTAGTAACAGACCTTACCCTGCTGCCTCCTCCTCTTCCTCTAAGGAAGAGCCTTAAATGCAAGTTCCAGTAGGAGAAACTGTCCTGGAACCTGAATGCAATCCTCTTGGTATTTAATACATTCTTCTGCCCATCATTGCTGCAAAATCCAGGAGTACATTTCCAGTTCTTCCCAAGCTGTGATCTGTTCCTGAATATGCATTTTGCATTAACACTTACTATTCACAGTGGGGTCCCTCTCTGGCATCAAAAAAAATAGGTAACCTCCCCATAGGAAATCAGAGCATTAAGATGGTCACAGAGAGAGAGAGAGAGTGACTAAAGTGACATTGTGTTTAATGAAATGCCTCCACAGCAGTCTCATCTCTTTGGATGGGGGACAGATTGTATAGCAACCTACCCTAAGCACTATAGGGTGCAACCTGTGTGGTGGGTGAGGACTCAAAATCCCTGTGAGCAGAGCAGTTCCTTGTTAGAATCACATACTCATTTCCCAGAAAAAGTGTTGATGCACTGGGCAAAGAAATTTAGGCATTCATAGTTATTTTTTAAGCATGGTATCTCCTTGATCTGTGTTTCCTATCTGTTTTTTATAAATGTAATTTTGATTTACATGTAAGAAACAGGCAACTCAGTGCTACTCAGCTACTTTCAGGATGAGACATGTTTTCAACAGACTTCTGACAATACAAGGTGTTACTACTATTAGATTACTAGTAGTTTCACTTACGTGCTAAACAAAGGAAAAATTTCTTCAAATACTTATTTCTAAACATCTATTTCTGCTTGCTTTCCTGTTTATGACAGGATGAAGATATGGCTGGTCTAACTTTGTACTGGGACTCTGAGATGCTCCTTACTGTTACTGCTTTCATGAATCTTTTAGGCAGGATTCCTAAATGCATGATCCTCCAGCTGGCTATATTAAAATGTGGCATCAGAAGATATTTTCTTGTCTTCATTATCTAAAAGAGAAATTCGAATGGGGTCTGTCACTCTGTAAGGATGACTATTGCAAGGACTCGCTTCTGAACGTATTCAGATTTGGGTAATTTCATTCTCTCCACCAAAATTCTGCTGACATTTTAGGTCCTCTACCCTTCCCAAATAGCATTTCTCTTCCCAATTATCATACATCTCTACCTCAGCAGCATCAAGAAATAAAAAGCTTTAGTAGTACAGCCTAACGCAACTCTGAATTCCCTAGACATTACTGCAACTAAATATTGAAAACTAGTTTCTTTTAAAATATTTTCCTTATAATTTGTGTTTCAAAGTACTTTTTAGTTCAAAACATAATCTTTTTAGTTTAGTGTGAATTTTGGATTTATTTTCAGGTTGTAAATAACGGATCCATTAAGCTGTATGTTTAACATTGCTCAGTTTCCTGTTAGTATTTACCCTGCAATAATCTTCAGCAATAGAACAGTGAAAGGTTCTGTTTATCATTTGGTGCTCATTTATTATTAATCTAAGATTTTACAGACTCCAAGAGTGTATTGTTGTTTCTTGTGGCACATAAGTGAGCTAGAGGAACTGATAGATTTTTCATGTTTGATGGAAAGAATAATATGCATTTTTTTTCTAGAGTATTGATGTGTTTCCAATACACTACCTGTTAAAGGAGATAATTGTTCTGATACTTTATACTACTTTTGATTTAAGAATGTATTATACCAAGATCAATTGAAATTGTATTCCAAATTTAAAAAGGACAGGGAAATATAACAAAAAGCACGCAATAAAATTTTACTGGCATAAACTTACTTAACAAAATTGTTCAAAAATATACAAGAGAGCATTCAATCTCTTTTTCATCATCTCTAACTCTGAGGGTAGTAAGTCGTTAAAATGCAGTACTTTTGGTGCATTTATAAATTCCTATATTTTTCTTGCGTCAGAATTAGTATTGAGGAGGTTATACTTCTAACACCCACCCAGAGTCTTTCTCTCAAAAGTAAGTTGAGCTCCTAAATTTGAGTCCAGTTACTCTCAGGGAATTTAAAACAAATGAAAATGCCTACTAACAACTGATAACATTCAGCTGCTACTGGGAGTGGGTACTCCAGATCTGGAGTGCTACCATGTACAATTATTTTATCTACACTGCTTATTTCAGACTTCTGTTATCCTCCTGCTGTTGCATTCTGAATGTGTCTTATTCATGCAAATAATACCATTTACCAATCATTCCTGAATAAGCTTAGATTCTTTCTGAGTTTAATCAAAGCTCCTTCACTTCCCTTTTTCAACCTACTTGTATTTAGATTTATTTCCCTTTTGGAGGTAGCAATGTCAGCTCTGAAATATTTTTTTTTTATATTTAGTGACTGTTATCTGGCAATATACATGAAATGAAAGTCTATCATTTGACAGATGACAAGGAAAATCAAAGTAGTAAATTTAGATCCATTCATGGTGTACATTCTTGGAAGTGGTTTTAGCATTTAGTGGGCTTTAAATTGATGTAAAGCAACTACTGAAACAAAGCTAAAGGTTTGTCAAACTTCTTTTTATAGTTAAACATGGTAGCAGTACTCTGGAAGGTGTATATCTGCATGACATTTTGTTAATCAGTTTTATATTGAAACACCTGTGGAATTGCTAGTTGTAAATTAAGAATATTGCAAAAATCAAAAGATGCCTGAGAAACTGAGTAGACAGAGACTTAGTAGAGACTCAGTAGACAACAGAGACTCTTGGAGACAACAGAAGTCTGACAATAATTACTATGCCAATAGGAATCCTGTAATTCAGATTTCTTCCCTGTGCATACCATCTTAACTAAAACCTGACAAGCACAAAAGTGATCAGACAAATAATTTCTGTGGATGGTTTGTGTCTACCCCCTGTACTGGGACAGGAAGAGTTCCCTGTTCATTCTCCCCTGCTGATGGAAACCTGCAAAAGCACCAACTCTTGCTCTTCTCCAAGGACCAGCAAGCTGTGAAAGCTGTACTTCTCTATCATAAGGTATAACCCAGTGGAAGAAGCAGGGGAATTAGATAGTAGTTCAAGGATTCTTGCAGAAATCAGTAGAAAAGCCCAAGAATGCAGAAGGGAAAACAGTTCTTTAAACCTTTTTTAAACTTTCTCTTAACCCACAGGCAGGTGGGCAGGCAGGAACATATAGGAATGTGACCCCCCAGTCCCCTCGTAACTGTCCAGCTATGTGCATTCACACACAATTTTGATCTTGTTCTAAGTCCAGCCTGGAATTTGGAATGGGATGACCATCTTGCACTGTGGGAAGAGCCTCTCCATGTGGTTGCTGTCAACAGTGGCAGGAAAGAGGAGGAGAATGACACTGGCATTTGAAAACAGCACAGTGCATCCCAATAATTTTGTAATCCTAACAATACTAACCTATCTCCATAACAAAATTTGATTATGGGGGATCCAAGTTTTCCCTGTGAATGATTACAGTGTTCTTAACCTGCAAATAAAGCAGTGAAGAAAACAGAACTTTAAAGGTCTAATTGATTTCCTAGATAAGTTTTGAGTAGTGAACATATACGGAGAGCACATCACTCTGAGGTGACAGGGAATTGGTTTTCATGTCCCTTGTTATCACTTTGAATGTTAAATTCCGTCCCTGGGTTAGAAGCACTTAAGCAAGTGTTGTGTCCAGAGTAGAATGGTTTGGCGAGCTTTTAGATTCCTCAGGGAATCTCAATTGAATCCCTCCTTCAGCTGGGGAGGCAATAGGTCTCCTGCAGGACAAACCAAGTCTTCAGTCTTTTGGTTGTCCTGGATGGTGATTTTCAGCCTGGGACTGCAGACATCCTATCTTTACTGCCAGTGTTTGACACTCATGTGGGCATCAGTAGTGAAATTATGATCTAATGTTTGAAAAAAAAGTCCTGCCTTTATAATCAAGTGTGTCAGAAGAAATCCACGACCACCGTGAAACAGGATTTAATGGGATCCATCTGAGGACACTGGTAGGTAGGGAGATACCACTTGTATATGGTAAATTATGAATGACTTATCTAAGCTATGTATGCTCTAACACTATTAAGTCAAATAATTCTAAAAGATTCACATCATGTCTTGTAAGGAATTTATTCTCTGTGAATCACAGTGTTAGTAGTAAACAGCTAAATAGTTACTGAGTCTTTCTTGTGATTGCCTACTTCTACTATAGAACATGATGATTTGACAGCATATTTTTTTTCTTCTGGAACAGCAAGAGTGCAGTTTGATGTGTTCTCTGATGTGTGTTGAGTCACAACTATGGCAACACAAGCTAGTTGACTTCCTATTGCATGTATATGTTGAGACTTCACAGTAATTAAATTGCTAAACTTATTAAATGTAGGTTACTTATTTGAAATAAACAATGAGACTGAAAGGCATGTGTAGTACTGAAACAATTCAGTAAATGCACCTAATTCTTGTGCTCCTAATTCTTGCAGACTTTATAAATCCACCATCAGACACTTCCAGGAAATGCTTGTGTGTGCCATGTGGAGATCAATACCTTGTTGGTCGGAAATTACCTTTCTGTTTGTCGGGGAGATCAGTGTTTTCAGAATACAGGGTGCAGGGCTCACTCTTTGTGTTTCATGTCCAAATTACTGTATTTTTTCTGGCATAGTCAGTTGTTTCTGTTTTGCTTTTGTTTGGCATGCAAACAAAACACCCAAAACTACAAATAAAAATGGTTTGGGTTCCTGCCTGCATTGTTTTCTTCTCTGTCTGCTAAGAAACCAAAGGATAAAAATTGAACTTTGTAGATTTGCAGTGAATCTGCAAGTGCCTTATAGGAAAACAAATAGAAATCGCCTAAAAAAATGTCAGTAATAGATATCTTAGATACATTTTAATACAGTGAAACTGTGAAATACCAGAGTATGTTTGTGTAGTGAAGACAACAAGCAGCAAGGGATAACAGCACTGGTGTTATTAATGCATTGCTGGATTTAGCCAGGAGATTTAGGCTGCAGGGGTCTGCCCTTGTCTGATATGTAATACAGAGTAAGGCTTTATCCTTTCTGTGCTTCTGTTTGCCCATCTTTAAAACAAACAAAGCTGCTGACTTCCTTGGTGGGGAGAGAGAAAGAATGAGAGAGAGGTGTCCGATCGGCTGTCTGTCTCTGTCGGACATGCGTAGGGTGGTCCGCAGACAGCCTGCGGTGAATAGATGAGTCTGGACTCTTCTTTTGATCTTTTTCTCAGGTTGTTTATTTTATCTTATCTAAAAAGTTCTTCTTCTGCCCAGCTGAGATCCGACCAGCAAGGCAGCCACACGCAAACTCCCCACCCCTGGGGCAGTAGAACATTCTTATACTGATAATTACGTGTATGATATTTACAATTTTTCACCAATTCCCATCACCTTTGTTGAACAGTGCACCTTTAGCATAAGCCAATCCAAAGTGCATACATCACACAGAAGATGGATGACAAGAAGAAGAAGAAGAACCACGAGGTGGGGCCTAAATCCTCCATCTTGTCTCCATCATACCCCCCTGCACCAGAATCCTAAAACCTATGTTCTAGTCTAAAAAAGCATTTGTCCTTCACCATTTACACCTCAGAAACCTGTGAATCGTCATGTTGAGATAGCACGACTCTCGAAGGGTCAAAATCAAGCCACCAGGTACTTTTGGCTACATTCCAGGACTTCTGAGCCCCCCAGGGGCTCTCCCTGGGACTCAGAGCATCCGAGGTGACGCACTGAGTTCTCACAAGAGGGAGGGATTTTTATTCCTCAGGGGTGCATACTTATACTCCTCACTCTGATGCATAAAATGGTATTATGAACCTTTAAAGGGAGGGCAGAAAGTATTTTTTACTAATTATGTCAAGATGAGAGCCAGCTTATGAATCAAAAATTGTCGAGTAGGAATGCAAGGTGGGATGCTCTTTGCTTGACAAATGGTCACAACAGACATTTTATCAAATGGAATATCAAGAAGGGACTTGATCAGAATGTCTAAATCTTCTTCTGGTTTCAAAAATATCCAACAATAAGAAGATGAAGAGGGAGAACCAGTAGCTAAAAGTCAAAACCTCAGAAACTGAAATGAGAAATAGCATGCACGTTCAAATTGAATGTGGATAGATTTTGGGGAGATATGCTTTTTCTAAACTCAAATTATTGCACTCAGAATGGGTGTAATTGAATGAAAATCTTTGGTGTCTGGTAGAACTACTCTCTAATGGTTTCTCTGGCTTTAGCATGGGCAGCTATGGCAACAAATGACTCCAGCAATAAGACTCTTCCCCTTCATTAAATGAAGCAGCTGCTATTGAAGGATCTGCCACTGTTGTCTTCCCCTGAAAATCTCTGACACAGAAATTTAGCTCCAGTAACAAGGCAGTTTGCCAGGTGTTGAGCTGAATCAATGGGCTCTTACTTACTTCAAGAGAAGCAGGCTGTAATCAGCTGATGGAAAAAAGACTTTCCATATGTCAGTAATCAAGGGCAGAGTAGGTGATTTGTACATCTTCTTTAAAAGGTCCAAGATTTCAGTGTTTTAAAATACTACTGATATGTTCTGATTCCTGAACATTTTTAAACAAAACAAAAACAAGACCATGCTTTCTCTTCTGGGTGTGTTTTTTCCATTTGTTTGGTTTTTGGTTTTTTCTTTTTTTTTTTTTTTTTACAAAATTCAGATAAATTCCTTAGTTTCAGATTTTTTAGTTAGTGTGCAGATAGCACAAAATATAGACAACATGCAGTGGATAAAAAGACTTTCAGTGCAAAAAGGTTACATACATATCAGTCATGTCATGTTTTCCTAGTTCTGTTAATGAGATATATTACATTAGCTACAATAACATTTCCTGCAAACATGTAATAAAAAAGTAATGCACTTAGATTTCTGCAGGTATAATTGCATCTGTTTGTAGGTGAAAGACATCCCACAACCAAGCCAAACACATCCAAAACTTCTGCCAAGATCCCTAGATTCTACCTCACTGCTGGGAATGTGAACATATCTGCAGGAGCTTCAATGCTTTTAAATGGAGATTCAGATTCAAAACTGGGCATACAATCTTCTGTTACTATTGCTATATTATTTTGTGATGTTTCCACACTTTTTGCTGGTCATTTCCTACTTTCTGAACTTCAGAGTTCAGCAGCTCTTTGAGATAAATTGTGTTGCTGAGGTCTGTGTCCTATTGTTTCAGAGTGCTTGTTTGTGCAGGAATCCTGACTGTTGCCATTGGCATTCTGCTCACATTCTCAGGCTCTTCCTTGCACCACAAAGGCTTTGCCAGAGCCACCTTTGTGCACGAGGAAAGCTGAGTACCTGCAAGACATTCTGCAACCAGGTATAAACTGCAGAGTCACCAAATCATGTAGCATAAAGGACCCTGCTTGTAGCAGCACAAATGTCTTGGTCAGGGGTACTTAACTATCCATGTGAATGTAATGAATGCAAATTAATTAACTGTGCATAATTGTATGCTTACTCACACAGAGGGAAGCAAGTTGAAATTTTATTTTTCATGCTGAACCGTATATATTTGCAATCCAAAGGCACAAGGCTTGGGTTCTTGTTTCTCGTAGAAAGTAGGTAATTAAAAAAAAAAAATTAAAAATCATATCATCATTCACACTATAATGAGTCAGACAGATCTTATTTTCAGAATATTTTGACTCGTTGTATTGGGTCTGGCTGGGATGGGATCAGTTTTCCCCACAGGAGCCCTCACAGTGCTGTGTTTTTGTGCTTTATATCTGGAGCTGGAGAGTCACTGATAACACTCCAGCATGCTGGCTGAGCACTGCTCCCACAGCACCAGTGCTGTCTCTGCAACATTCCCTCCCTCACCAGTAGGCTGAGGGTGGGAAAGACACACCCAGCGGGAGGGGACGCGGCCAGGACAGCTGACTCAAGGGATATTCCATATATGACATGTGCTCAGCAATAAAAGTCAAGAGAAAGGAAGAGAGGGTGGGCATTCGTTGTTTACAAAGTTTGTTTTCTGGAGCAGCCACTACAAGCCCTGTTCCTGTGAGATAGCTGGACATCACCTGCTGATGGGAAGAGGAGATAAAAATCTTTTGTTTTCTTTTGCTTTAGTGTGTGGTCTTTGCTTTTGCTTTTTGAACAGTCTTTATCTTGGTCCATGACCTTTTTCCAGTTTATTTTCTTCCCCCTCTCCTGCCATCCTGCTGAGGAGCAGGGAGCCCGTGCAGCTCGGTGGGCAGGTGGTGTCCAGCCTGCCACGCTCACTGACAATTTACACTGTGGATAATGGATACCAAACAAACCTGATGTCACAAATTACAGGGTCATCCACAGCTGGCAAGGAATTTTGTGTCACTTGTTTGCTATCACTACAGAAACAGAGAAACCAAACTGCACAGGAAAATGATGATTCAGTGTTTTCTTACAAACAGTGCTTTTCCTAAGTTGGCAGGGACTCCAAATCCCTGTGCCTGAGAGCACAATTGGAAGCATTAATTACAAGCATGGGGCAGAAGGTTTCATCTTCATTTGAATTTTGCCTCAGGGTAACAGGGCAATATCAAACCCTTGTCCCTGGCTTCTGGGCATCTTTAATTACCTGCCTAGAAGTTTCTAACCACCCTGTCTCTCTCTCTGTCTCCATGACAACATCCCTGCTTTCAGCATCCTGAACTTTCTGTCTATGTTGCAGTCACTTCGAAACCCATCCAAGTAGTTTAAATAATATGGAAATAATACAGACATATAGAAGGGCAAATGCAGGAAGGGAATTCATTTTCTCCCATCCTCTGGCAGCTCCTGGGAGGCAGGTAACCGTGGGGAATCCAGGAATGTCCATGGGGACTGTTTGTGTATAAAAAACTGAATGCTTGGCTTGGTTGTCTCCCTGGATGGAAAAACCTTTTCTCTATGACTTGTTAAATCCATCGGGTTAATAGTCAAATGTTGCATGGGGTAGGAGTGAAAAAACCAGACAATGGAAGTGGGGGAGTCAGTAAAGAGGAGCCCAGTGAAATACCTGTCTAGCAGCTGCTAGCTGAGACCTGCCTGGAGCACCGGGGCTGCCAGCTCCCTGCTGCTGCAGGTCATGCTCTTTTATGCCTCACAGAGTATGCTGGCCCTTTGCTGTTGTGCCATTCTGACTGCCTCAGCTGGCCACAACACACATTGGGCTTCTCAGTTCTCAGTGGTTAATGAAATTCCTCAAACCCAGCTTCTTGTGTGCATAATTGCAGCTACAGTGCAGAATTTGTGCTGTGGTTTTACGGACCCCTTAGGAACAGATGTGGTAAGAGTGAGACTCATCTGTTGCTGCTCCTATTAAAAATCCCCCAAAGCAGAAGCTGTTGTCAAGTGTCACCTTGCACTGTCACCCAGAGTGTGTCTCTCTCCCATCTCTTTGCCAGCAGTGTATGACGTGTGCCTGTGCTGGGAATGGACTTGGCACAGGATGTCATTTGTCTGCAGAGTACGCTAGAAAGTAAACCAACAGATTTATGGGTATTCAGCTGGCCAGTAAAGAGCACACTAAATCTTACAGAAGATGACCTTAGGAAGACGTGGCGAGTAAACAGACTGTTGACCCACTGCCAGTCATGCTTATTACTCTCTACAAAAGGGATTCTCCCTGTCTTCCAGCTAGAGATGAAGGCCATCTGGGCTGAAAGAAAAAGTTTGCAGACTGATGCAAAGAAAGATTTAGGCAAATGTATATGTGGAGCCCAATATCGACTTTTTTTTTTTTTTTATGTGTTATATATTTTGAGATGCAGGAAAATTTTGTTTTGAAGAAGTTATAAAGGAGTAATTTTATTCTCTCAGGTGTTAAGGTCTTTGGCCTTCCAAACATAATTTCTTTAATTATAATAGAGGGAAGTTTAGGGGCAGAAACAAAGATTTAATTTTAAAGGGACAATGCTGCATGGTTTTGCTAGGCCAAAAGCAGAGATACAAGAAGTCTTTTATCAGACAGCTGTAGAAAAACAGCAAATAAATACCCCTCAACAGCTGGAACTATAGTACTGAACTAAGTACTGAGCCCTAAAAACATACATAAGGATCATCTCATGCACAATGGATACATCATGAAAATATCAAGGTTCCCATCTAATTATGTCTCTAGTAGGTTTCTGTTTAGTGATTCCAGATCTATCATTTGCATAAGTTGTTCCTCTGTTAATCTCTCTACTTCCTGGCAGCAAATTAGTACACAAATAGGCACAAATACACACAAAACAAAACAATCATCTCTTTTAGGCAAATCTAAGTAAAGCACTCAGAGAAAAATCTGCCACTTAGCATTTATTTTTATAGTTGTGTACATTATGCCATTATAAACATTTAAACCCATGTAATTAATAATTTCTGCATACTCATGCTTTTTTTATTATGTGAGGTAGCACTCCCAATACCTGCCTGAGTTTCTTGTACCCAGTAATGCATTTACTATTAATTCAGGGTTTTAGTAAGCTGTCTGAAGGTGAACAAAGAGCAGTTGTGGAAGGGGCTGCTGTTGAGCTGTCAAGGTCTTTTACAGGATAACTAGAATAAAAGGCAGAGATTCCTCCTACAAATGGCTGGGGACTGAAGCCATGGCTCCCTACACCTCTGGACTTTGTGTCAAATTTGGATCCTGAACCAAGTTCTGCAAAGTTCTCTTGCAGGATCTGAAGGAATAACCTGCTTTGAACTCTAAACCTAAGTATTAAAAAAAAAAAAAAAAAGTAGCTACTCTTCTATATTTAGGTACTTGAACAAGTGACCTGATTTCTAAAGCACTGAAATTAAACTCTGAATTAAAGTTTTTGCTGACATCTGTGGGAGTTGTTATGCGTAAAAACTTCAGAAAATCAGGTCATTCATTTTGCAATTGTGATTTGGAGAAAGAATCTGATTCTGTGCCTCCTAAGTTTTGAAATTTGAGTGTGTTTGTAGTCTAAACTCAGGTCTGACTTTGTTTGGAGGTTAGATCCAAGTTTAAAAAATAACTTGTGGAAAGCTGAAAGAAGCCACAGCAACACTACCTTTGCTATCTTTTTAAGAGAAAGAGACCTTTATATGTAATTTAAGTGTTGTGGTGATAGGAATTTGGATTATGTGTTGGCTAAGTTTAAGAAATGCAGGACAACTCACAGTCAACCCCTTACTCTGCCTATCCAAGGTAGAGATCTTAGGATTTGACATTCCCTTTCTTTTGGGGTTTTCTCTTGTGTTTCCCATCTCCAGCTTTGTGTTACTTTACACAAGGCAAAGTAGAGAGGAGATCTTGTAGGCCAGTGGAGCCCTGTGAGAGGTTAACTTACTTCAGGCAACACAAACCCTAACCCAATATCAGCATCCTGGCCATTGTGTCACTGCCCCATTGGGGACAAACCCCACTGTCATGGCTTGCTGGTCCCTCTGTGTCTGTCCTGCCATAGCTCAGGACTGTGGCTTCAGTCCCAAATCTGCCTTGTGTCTGCTGCCTGTTGATTTACCTATTACTTCACCTCAGACTCCTACCAGAGCAGCAGCACTCAGACTTTCTGCACTGCAGCCTCAGGCACTGAACAGGAGGGCAGCCAGTCCATGGCCTGGTCACACCAGAGCTAGGTGTCATCTCTGGTGGGAATGACCAGTGTGTCCTTGATTGGAAGGGATGGGAAATATAGACAGGTAGGGAAGGAAAAGAGAGAGTCAGGTTCCTATATAAAAAACAAACAAACAAACAAACAACTGTGTTTTTCATTGCATTTAATTTAGTACTTTTTTACTCATTTACGTAAAGAACTGTGAAGAACTATTTGAAGCAGTAAGAGTTACTGCAGCTTAGCAAGTCAGATCTATTTATGTGCAACTGTCAAGGCAAATGTAATGGTGGTTTAAAACTAATGTATTTTACTTAACAAGTACCATGCTCAAGGTTCAATTACCAAGGTGCATCCCATGAACTTAGACAACGATTTAGTCCATTTTTCTTCTTACTGCTCAATATCAGTACATTCTCTGCCTGCTCATCTGTTGCTAATACATGACAGGTTAAGCCAAGAAACTTCCCTAATTAATAATGTGTGTTACAAGAGCTTGTACTATCACAGAGCAGGAATTCAGATGTATCAACTCATCCTCTGTGGAGTAACGCAGCCAGGGGACATTAACACACACCCACTGGAGGGCTGTGTGTGCATTCAGACACAGATTACTGATTTCCTGTCTTCATCAGTTAATATGAACTTGACAATATTGATGAAACTTATTAACTTTCTCACCTCTTTTAGTGTCTTATTTATTTGGGTTGTAAGTGCTTTGGCCCATGTAAAGTCTCTTGTCTTCAATTAATGCTGTTTGCACTGGCCTCAGATACATCTTTAGATAATGTTTCCACACGACAATATAAAGCAATGATTACCAGTGACTGATGGGATGTTCCTGTTCCATGTAAGTAGCTGTGTGTGCAGCCAGACAGAAAGGGGGCAAGGCCTTGCCAAGAGTGCACCTGGACTTCACTTGGGACTTGTGGTGGTTCTGCTTTAGGGGTTTTGATCAGGGCATGAGAAATTTCATCCTAGAAACCTCAATTAATCCTTCTGCTTGGTCTCCACTGAGACCTCTCCAGTTATTGCAAGGGTGCATGGTAGTCTCCAGTGGGAGAGAAGTTACCACTCTTCAGCTTCAATGGGTGCTCAAAACAGCTGAAATGAGAGAATGCCATATAAAAATCTGCTTTGAGGTCTTCCTTGGTTATCAATAGAGTAACTTCTCTACTATGAGCACTCTAATTCTTCATCATTTGTGTGTGCTGCCACATCTAATAAACATTGCAGTAGTGGCATTAGCCTTGTCTGTCATCCTTATTTTCTTCATATCACACTGCTATCCCCCTTACTAATGGTGCAGTGATCAAGTTCCAGTACAAATACATTGAACAGTGAAATCAAGACAATCAAAGTGGGCAGTATTAGCATCTCCAGTATTTTAAGTATGTGCTTGTTAAAATTGACAAAACCATATTGCAACATGCAGTCTGATAACATTTGAAGAACTGAGGCTTGGAGAACTGACTCTTCCCTTGTCCCTTGGGCAGCGACCAGCAGATGCAAACACTCAGAGCCCTGGATCCAAATGCATTTATTCATGACAGGCTGTTCTTCTGGTTGCCCATCCTTTCCAAGATTGGGATGATATCACTTACTTTGCATGCTGAAATACAGTGACATAGTAAAAGGTACATATAATTTAAGTATTGAATAGAATACATGCTCTAGCTAGTATATTATGCAAGCTAGAATTACAGGTAGTTGACATGTATGAAATTAATCTCTATAAGCAGGAAAAAAGAAAGAGAAAGTTTTGTCTTATCAATAAACTGAACAAAGTATGTTCTCTAGGATATGATGCCTGAGGGCAGGTACCCCAGCAGAATTTATATCAACATGACCAAAATTTCTGGAAATTGCTAGGAAAAAATCTATCTTGACTATCTCACCTCTGTCTACTTTTAGATATATTTCTTCCACTAATTGATAGATACTCTTTGCTCTTTGTTACTACTCTTTCCTGTGAGTAACTGTAGCTAAGTCCTTCTATGAAGGGATTTTCTATATACTTTTTTTACACATAGAGCAGTCAAAAAGCCCCTCTTCTGGCATCAAGAAACCTACATTTTCATAAGCTGTAAGAATTATGTTTCTCTTATTTTTAAGTAAACTTCTTCTTCCTTCCACCTATTTTTTTACTGTCAAAAAGCAATGGCGTAAATAGTTAGCCTCAGAAAAAGGTCAATACTGTCATTGTTATGTATTTATCAATTCTTTGAAATTAAATATGTCTTTGTACCTGGCTCAGGAGTGAGACTGTGTAATGATTTTGGAATTTCATTCCAGTGCTGATAGACAACTGATTTTTTTCATAATTATTTTGCTTTGTAAATGACTTTCAGTTTTATGGCTGATTGGACAAGGATGTTAAAAAAAACGGTATATCAAAGGTGTGTTTAATGGATTAGTCTGCTTTCAACAAAGAAAACATTTCTGAGGGGAAATATTCTGAGGTTTCCAAAATAATTTTAGACCACAATTTGAAAACAACAACAAGCTCCATTTATATTTCCAATACTAGAAGTGCCTTTATTCTTTCTCCTAGGCAAATCAGTTGTTTGACAGCTGCATTGTCCTTCCTGAGTTGACTTGTCCCTTACTGCATTTCAATGGTAAATTTTTCCTCAGTAAAAAATTATAGAATTTCAATAAGAGGAAAAATAACTTTGCATTGGAGAAAAGTTTTTCAGTAGTGGAATCAGTCTTAGAAATAAAAGTTGGAAGATTTAGTTTAATAGTTTTAATAGTCAAGAGATCCTGTGGCAACCTCTCTGCATGATCTTTTCAGTTTTCAGTGAGAGATTCAAATGTTTTGTTTGAGGACAGAATTATTTTGGTTTGATATTTGGAAAGTTGTTGAGTTCTGTGGGACATACATTGAACGTGTTCTACTGCTCTGAAATTCCTACTTGGAGTCAACATAGTTCCCAGATCTTAGTGGAAGAACAGGAAATCAAAGTTGTTTCAATTTCTGTTTTTATTATCTGTTTTCAGTCTGAAAAAAAGTGGGTATGTCTTATTTCATACCTAAAATTGTTTTTACCAAGATATATAATGCAGAAATATATACTTATGTAAGTATACCAACACATTTGAATAGTATGCTTCCTCTAGGTCATCCATGTTCCTACAGACAGGAGGATGAGAGCTTGAAGATTTAAAAATTGTTATTCACAGAAAAGACCTCATCAAATGCCTCAGTCATTCACAAAATAATGAATTCAGATACCAGTGTCCACATAAGAAAGAAGACAGGAAAAACAACCCCAAAACTTCGGGTTTTAAAATACTTTGGTTTAAAATAGAAAATTTTTAAAGACCAGACAGATTTAAATACAAGTGCTATGAAATGTTTAATTTCTATTCCAGTAAATATTCCAGTCTGCCTAACCCTAAACTTAAAAAATATATTCTCCAGTAAAGGGAAAGTGTTCTTTCCTAGAAACTCAAACACTTTTTTCTTGGACTGTCAGTGAGACAAAATCAGAGTACCTTTAAAATATTAACTATAGAGCTAGAATGATAGAAATGAAATTTATTAATGTAGACGAATGTGTAGTTACTTATTAATGTAGATGCATGTATAACTAATATTTCTGATAATTTATTAAAATATTATTTAAAACATTCCATTAGTAGAATCAAAAATATTTTCTTTTTTTTTTTTTTTGCAAAACATATTTTTCAAGAAATATAAGTGAACTTTATTTTGATCTGTGAAGGCTGAAGGATGTTTCTAACCTTTTCTAACCTTTGTATCTCATGCTGTTTGTGCTTCTGGGCTGGAGCAGAGGAGGACCCAGGCTGGAAGGTGGCTCTGCACTCCAGGTGCAGCACTCCCGCTGCCTGGCTCCTCCTCCAGGCTGCTGTGGCACACAACTGGGGCTTCTCTGCAGCTGCTCTTGGTTTGGCTTCCTTCCCTTTCAGTGGCCGATTTCATTTTTGCTCCTGGAGAAATCTCTCTGCAGGCGGGGCTAGAGCATTGTTGTGGAAAAGGTAGTCTTTCCTTTATGATACATCCTTTTAGATCTTTCCTCAGGCATGCAGATGAGTGGACATAAAATCACATTCTTTTGGTGTGGCAAGAATAGAGCAGCCTGGTCTCAGTCACCATTCCTACCTGACCAGCCTTGAATTCCTCTCATCTGGAAACAGAAAAGAATGTTTCCAATGACCTGAGTTAAACTTTCCACACCTGATTATAATGATTTGTTATTTCTAGGTCATGTTCTTTTGGGGCTAATGTTGCTCTGTGATGTTTGCTTTAATCTTCCAATGTAAACAACCACACAGAAATCTCATAAACCAGACCCCAGAACAGCTAGTATGACATTTTCTCTTAGCACAAATATGGTGGAAGATTGCATGGTAGCTGTGTTGTGTGTTGCTTAATCAAACTAGATCCAAAGACTGAAAAAATATCTTCAAGAACTGGAAAGAACTCCACCTTTTAGGTTTAGAACACCTCCTGTTTTCCCTCTGGGCTAGATAATTCAATAAATGAGTACATAGTTCAAGTCACAGCTTCAAGAAAAATGTTTTAAATGTTTCTTAGAGCTCAGATTTAGAAAAATAATGGTAAGACAAAAAATATTGTGTCTTGGGATAGAAGTATAGGTTGCCAAATTGCCCAATAAAATTTAATTTGGACCCTTAATTCTCATTCATTCTTGATCTAAATATCTGTCTTTCCTCCACTTTCAGCAGTGCATTTCCAAAAGATCAATTCTGCTTTTTTTTTTTGGAAGCCTTGTTATTTTCTCTTCATTTTCTTGAGTTTCACTGGGACTTCTAAACCACAGAATCAAGAATTAACAGTGGATGTGAAGCCACGCTTGTAGGAATGTGAATTTTTCTCGAATGTAACCAGAAATTTATCTCAAAAGGATATCACTGGATAAAAGTGAAAATTAAAAACACAGGACACATTGAAGTGCACACAAAAGGGACAAAGTAAATAAGAAGCAGGAAAACCAAAAGTATCATTAAACATGCACCTGGAAATTGCAGAGGAAATACTATCTATGCTGTGATGCATTTCAGCTACATCCACAACTATGTTAGCAGTCAAGGTGGAGTTGTGTTAAGTCTGCCCCATGCCCTGTTCAGAACTTCTCAAAATACTTGTTTTTGTGGTTTTTGTTGGGTTTTTTTTTTCATTTTTAATAATGTTTTCAGCACTTGATTAATATGCAAATGTTTTCTTCTAACTCTGAGTTCTTTCCAGAACACTGTTTGCTTTTTAAGAGCTGTGCATGTGTTTCTTCTCACTTGGTTTTGATGAGTGAGGAGCATGCATGGGTGAAACTAGGTTAAAGAGGCATGAACTTGACAAGAAAGCAAAACAAGAAAGCAAAACTTGACAAGAAAGCAAAATGGGTTTGGGAAAGGAAATGTTTTGTTTCAACAGTTATTTTACTACTTTAAAAATATCATTGAACTTACACATGTAAATAATGCAGATGTTTTGCACACATGTATGCAATTATTTAAAGGCTTATTGGCTTATCAGGGAAAGCTTTCCTACAGCTGGAAATGCTTCAGTGAGCTGAGTAACTGCTGAGTGATGGGGACTGTTTCCAGAAATATGGTGTCCAAGAGGTGGTTGGACAACAGAACAAAGTGTGCTTTAGGAAGGTCTGGAACATGGTACACTTAAGGACATCTGTAAAAAGCTAAATCATCACCTTTTCTTTACACAGGAGGCACCTGAAAAAGAATGCCTTCTTTTTCCATCTGGTGGGGATCAAGTCAGTGAGCCTTTTTTCACCATTTCTGTTTTAACCAAGGCAAATGCATTCATCCCTGTTGAATGCAGGAGTCTGCCAGCAGAGTAGCAGCTGTGCACTACAAGAAGGAGCCCTGTTCACAGGAAGAAGAAGCCTCCTTACAGGGCTTTGTGCTGTGTCCACCTTCAGCTACTTGAAGGTTAGAAGCCTCATCTAAGCACATGCAAAAAGAGGGAAGGATGAATCAATAGCCAGAAATAGCCACTTCTCTTCACAGACTAAAGGAACAGCCAAAACTGATGGCAAAGATGCAATGCCTTTCAGATGGCTAAAATTAAGGGGGGTGAATCCCAGTCAAGTCCTACTGTTCATGTACAAATGTGCAAGGATGCTGGGGTATTTTTCTGCACAGCTGCACCAAGCCTTTTTTGGTTGTTGTTTGCTTCATTGGTTGTTGGATATTTTTAGGTGTGTGCATTCCAAGCAAAGCTGAGTGGAAGGACATGGCAGGAAGTAATGTTGTGTAAAGAACCCAGTAGGAAATAATGCTGAGAAGATGTGTGATGCATACTTGGTTATTAATGAATCTTGTAGGAGAATGTTGCTCACCAGACCTCTTTGCTTACTGGCCACGTTTGGTCATTGCTGGAGGCTAAGAAGCAAAGTCTGGGATTTCCTTTAAAACAATCAGTGCATGAGGTTGTTAACAAGAGCTGGAGAGCAGAGTAAAAGGAGCAAATTACAGCAAAACAGTGTGTGGATATGGAATGTTACAACAGGGTAATGATGAGTATGTACCCCATGTGGGGATTCAGACAAGGGATGTGACAGATTAGATCTCCAGTGATCTGTTCAGAAGGTCAATGTCTAGAGAATATGACATCACCTATGTAATTCTGAGAGATGAAAAGGTGAAAGGACATGAAAGCAAATGCTTTTATGAGATGAAAAAACTCCCTCACAATTAAACAAAATACTTATATTTGTTAATATAATTTTTTTTTCCACTTATTTATACCTGATTGCTATGTTAAAAGTTAAGCAGTTTTTACTACTTGTAATTTTGATTCTTTTATGAAACACACATATTAATGGAGTAATATGCCCCTTTATCTTGTGAATTCTTGGGAAATTAAGAACCTAAATCAAAATCTAAAAATAAGGCAATGATCGATTACTTTCTTTTGATTATCTGGTGATTAATTTTTTAATATATAATTTAAGAAAAATTTGAAATTTTTATTATATTTGAATTTTTTTATTCTATTTCAATTTTATATTATTTTTTCATTTTTTCATTTTAAATTTTTTTTATCATACTCCCTATCCTGGGTACAGTCTCCATCACATACATGCCCTGAATTTGAGAATAAAAAAATCAAACTTGCCAAGTGTTAGTGGAAGTGCCTTACCTACTCATGTCGTGAGGAGGATCAGCTGGGAGATTGTGGTCATGGGAGGGAATGATCTGGGCAGGGATGTAGCCTTTTCCTGACCTTCATCATGCTGCTGCAAAATAATTCCACTGGGCTGTCACTTTGCTGCCTCTCATCACCCCACTGCTGGCTTTTCTTTTTATATCACATTAAAGGTGAAGCACTTGACTTCACCTTCAAGGCACTTCAAAGCTGCACCTTCCCTACAGATCACCTATAATTCACAGAAAGTGTCATCTCTTAGCCCTGATAGGTCACTGATGCCAGCCAGCTTCAGCCTGCACTTGTTAGCATTTCAAAGAAGCAGTTTTATGTCTTCTCTCACAGAAGAGAGGAGCTCTCTGCACACCTCAGTGGAGCTGCCTCATTACCCTCCATCACACACCATGGAAAGCTCCCCATGCACAGAGTGCTTGTGACAGTCTCCAGACAGGAGAGTCCCTCTTAGCTGTGCTGCCCACCCTCTGTCCCATCACTCCCATCTCCTCCCTGCTGGTTGTCTCTTCTCTTGTGTTGTCAGGCTTTTGTCCTTTTTATCCCCCTGATCCTGCACAGAGCTAATCAAATTTAAACCCTTGTTGATGACTCCTTGTAATAGTAGCTTGTAAGAATAGAAATGTGACTGAATTTAGTTAAGACTTGGTGGTAGAAAGCCTTGATTCATTACAGAATTTGTCAGACACATGCTTTGTTCAATAAGATGTATTTCTGTCTCACTAAGTTCAAATGGAGAGAGTGCATATTTGTTTTTACATCTGTGGTTAAGCATCTGGATGAATCATGCTGTTAAATAAGCTGTAATTTTGGTGTCATCAGCCCCTGCTTATGCAGGTCTTCATTGTCCCTCTGGCTCTGAGCTGCTTGCAGACACTTCCTGGGGAACGCCATGGCCCCAGTGGCAATTAACCACACAACAGGAAAGGTGGAGAAGGCTCTGTTCTAGGGCTGGTGCTTGGCAAGAAGATCATGTCTTCAATTCAGGGTTAATTACAAATAACCTCTGTTGTTGCTTAGCTGCATCCATGCATGTGGGAGTAGAATTGAAAGGAATTGGAAAGTGATATATGGAGATCAAAGGGAGGCTGGAGGCCTGGAAAATGAAAATTGTCTAGCACCTCTTAATATGCTTAGGCAACCTGTCACGTTACAGAACAAGAACATAAACTTGTCTTCTGACAGACTGGTGTGACCTTTGTGATTTACTCCCTGTACCCAATGCAGAATAGGAGAAAATGTGTTCTGTATAGCAGGGCAAGGCAAAGGAGAGCATTATTACTTGCTTTGAATGTGTGGAATAATATACTTTGTGATATATATAAAATACAGCAGCTGAGTGAGTTCTCTGCAGAGATGTAAATAGACAATAATTGTACTCTATAAATTTCTGTCTTATTTATGGAAGGCTGATTGTATTTTGGATTTTATTGCTGTTCAGGATGTTAACTATGCACACTGCTCATGTGAGGCTCCTATTTTGGATCCTGCAATGTATGGGCTTTAATAATGCAGCAAACCAAAATCTAAAGAAATCAAAATGAACAGTATGGGATGAATGCACTCTTCAGAAATGCTTAAATGTAGGCTGGAATGAAATCTTCTGTACCTCCTGGCACCGTTGTAGAAAGCCAGGATATGATCTGCGCTTGTGTGATTAATTAGTCTGAAGCTGCTAGGGACTCTTTGCACATCTATCAGTTTTGCCCTTTAGGCCATGTGACACATAATTCCACCTTGAGAACAGGCCCCTGCTGTTCCCTCCTGCCTTGCTGACTGTTCTGCCCCTCTCCAGGCAATATTCAGCTCCAGAGGAGCAGCTGGTCACCTCCCGTGTGCTCACTGCCATGAGACACAGCGCTGTGACAACACTGCAGCGCTCCCATCTCTTTCAGGTATTGCTTTTCACCCACATTTTTTTAACCAATGCACAGCCTTCCCAACCTTGTCAGAAAGCCCTTAAGGATATGAAATCCTTTTATAAAGGATATATATATAAAGGATATATATATAAAGGATATATATAAAGGATATGATATCCTTTTATAAAATAGTTCATAAAACAAGAACTGTAATTTCTATATGTTTCTAGAATAACTGCTTTAGAACACTATTTCTTTATCTAAGCTTTTTAAAATACAGTTTAGAAGGAGTTTTGAGGAGCATAGGTTTGTTTGTTCCATAATATATGAAACATTTTTTATGACCACATTGGAGAAATACTGTATTTCTAACTTAAAGTGAGAAGTAAACAGGGGTTACCTTTAAATAAAGGAGAAACAAGACTATTTGTGATTCCCCAGTTATTTCAGAGTTATCTTCCTAGATAAAAGGTACCTTAATTTTAAAGTGATACATAGTGATAAAAATGAACAGGAGCAAAAAATATAAAGGACAGATTAAAAGTGATGTCTTAGTTACTGACTGTGACAAATTTTCTAGTAAACTGGGAAATCAAAAATTTTAAGCTGCCTGAGTCAATTTTTATCCAATAGAAGGACTGGTGGGTGCAAATCCTCACCCAGGAAACCAGCATGTTCACATTTTTGCAAGTCACCTGCAGTGATTCTTAGCAGAATTTTCTGTGTCAGAATGGCTGGGAAAGATTGCCTTTGGAGGTCATTACATGTCTGGAATAGTGGCATTAGTAGAAGCAAGTGAAATTGTAGCTGTATACATATAAAGCAAATTCTCACAAGCCAACATAAGGCCAAGGGAGATTCATCATTAGTTGGTCTGTAGGGTCAAAAAATGTCCAGACTCTGAGAGGACTACCAGGCTCAACTGGCTCTGCCCAGCTTCTCATGAGCCCTGCCTTTTTGCCCAGGAGCCCTGTTTCAGCACAGATCCAGGCACCAAATCTTTGTATTTTAGGTTAGCCTGTGTCTAATCCTTGTTCCCTGCATGGAGGTTGGACCTACATTGTAAGTTTGCCACCAGCCCTGTGTCTATCTCTGCTTCTACAGTCCTGTGAGGGTGTTCCTGTATGGACCCTCATCACCAGATTAACCACCTTGCCTTGTCTAGGATTGTTAACAAAGCCTCTCCCTACCATTGTGACCCCTGTCCCAGGCAGACTGTGCTGGGAAGGGCCCCATCCTGCCAGCTTCAAACCTGTGTGCACTTTAATGGAGCATCTCTTCCGAGCTTGGCAAACCTTCTTCTGTGTGAGTCATAGCCTGGATGTGCACGCTTGTGTGCTCCTGGAGGATAAACAAATATTTCATGCTCTGACCCCAAAAGCTGTATTTTAATGAGCTGTTGAAAAGCCTAAGTTTCTTGCTGCAATATGAGGTATGCTGTATAGCATTGCAATGGGACAGATGTTTGTAAATTTTAGGGGCATTGTCTCCAGTGCAGGATAGAACTGCCTTTTCTTCCTAGGCTAAGTAGTCAAGGGAGAGAGAGAGAAGACAGATGGCTAAAATAGATTTCTGCTCTTTAATGCTTTCTTAAGGATCTTTCCTCTTGTCAGTGTTTACAGGAGAGATGGTGGCTTAACTAAAGATTTCTTTTATACAGGCTGCTCCTTGTGTGAAGGAAACACACCATATAAGACCTGAGGTTGAATGTTTCAGTCCCATGTTTTGAATTCCAGTATAGTCATGGCAGAGCTTTGTGTTATTTCAAACTGGAGTTTGTGTCTGTAAGTAGAATCACACAGAACCACAATATCATTGAGGTTTAAAGGAACCTCTGGAGTTCAACCATTCTTCTCAAGCAGGCTGCCCAGAATCATGTCCAAATGGCTTTTGAATATCTCCAAGGATGGAAACTCCACAACCTTTCTGGGCAACCTGTACCAGTGCTTGGTCACCTTTACTGTAAAAGTGTTTGCTGATGTTGAGAGGGAATGTCCCATGTTTCAGTGTGTGCTCATTGCCTCTGATCCTGTCACTGGGCACCACTGAGAAGAGCCCAGGTCTGTCCTCTTTGCCCCCTCTATTCAGGTATTTATAGGCATTAATGAATTCACTTCTGCTTTCCAAATAATCCCAGCTCTCTCAACCTCTCCTCACAGAAAATATGCTCCAGTTACTTAATGATGTTTGTGGCCCTTTGCTGGGCTCTCTCCAGTGTGTTCATGCCTCTCGTGTACTGAGCAATGCAGAAGCAGCAGCTACAATCTCTGCAACACAAAAAGCGTTCCTATGGAGATGTTGACTTTGACTATAGCATGAGGCAGGATGGAATGGCTGATTCAAAGAAAATGCTCTTTGAAATGTGAAATTATTTCAGCACCTCCACCATCCATTAAGTCTTGACCACCTTCAGCATATACAGCAGCAAAAACCTCTTAGTCTTCATACTTCAATTTCTCTCAATGAGTGAAGATATTAAAGTAAATAATCATGGTTGACATGGTCAGAAGCACTTTGGAGTATTTTCAGAACTTAAGGATCATTTGAAAACATTCACTGTTTGAGATTCAGAATGGATCTTTACTAGAATGTCATGAGAGATTTCAGTCACACCAGCAGCTTCCATGGAGAAAATTGCCTGGTGTGTCAATGTGAGATCACTTTCCTGTGAACTGAACAGCCAAAATTTACTTGTAAGCATATCAAAGCACATAGGTAACCATATATTTGCACACTGTAATGTGGTTATGTTTGCAGTGAAATTTTTATGCAGACAATTTAGTGATGACATTTATGATAGCTAAAATTAGATTTTAGCTTTAAATTTGTTAGAATATCTATTTAGGAAAAGCAGGGAAAAAAGGAAGATCAGTAAGAATATTCAGAACAAAATGCCCAGAATAGAGGAGTATTCAGCAATACATTTCTTTCAGTCATTTTGTGAATGTACCAGAAAGTAGAAGGTACAAGAAAAACTGCAAGAACACCACAGACTTAAAGAAAAACAAAACCAAACCAAGACAAATCAAGGGGGAACATATGATTGCATTGTGGCCTCTGGACTTCAATTTCATCTTCTGGTAAGATTACATATTGATGAAAACACAGGTATTTGTCCACTGAAAATGAGCTAATGGCTTATTCAGACAGCATCTACAGTGCTGCTGGGAGTCACAGCAGTGGCAACTCTGCTGACCACCAAGCCACATTAAGGGGTTGCAGAGAGCTGCAGCACTGAGTGTTTCTTATTGGCTGTTAATATGTCTCACTAAAGTCATGGTGCAATATATTGAATCAAGCTGTATCTTATATAAATAAATTCAGTCATTTCATTTTGCATGGCAATTACTTTTTATGTTAGTTTCCTTTGGGAGCCATCAAAATTATGTTTTGACTAAGCTAACAGCCTTAGATAGCCAAAGCATCATTGCTCATGAGAAGTGGGTGGTGTCTATCTGTCTTTCATCTCTTGTTGTCAAGAGATAAAGCAATATGAAAGGAGATATAAGAGTTAAGAAATTTAAAAAATAGGGATATCTAGCTGATAGAGTTTTTGTGAAGAATAGAAACAAAGCAAGTTACCAGTTGGGCTTAACCTTTGTAATCTCAGTTATTAGTACATTGAAGAAAAAAATCTTTTGAATGTGTGCAGTAAGCAGTGAGTACAAAAGACTACTTCAAATGCTGGGCATGGTGAACTTTGAATATATTTCTAGAAAGCAGAGAGATCTCATGGCAATTATAAAATGTATTCTTTACATATTTTCTGTAATCAAAAAGAATACTAAAATATATATACTGAAATATATATTTTACTATACATATTGTACACATTAGCATAATGAAAAATTTAGAAAAGTCAAGTGGAATGGTAGTATCTTTCAGTCAGAAAAGGTCAAGGTCATGCTGAAATGGTCCAACTTTTCTTTCTTTTATGATTTAATTTCAAAATGCAATTCTGGTAAAACCCCTGTTACAGAATGAATCAGTGGGATGTGATTAAGTTCATTGTCTTTTCCTCTTACCATGTGGAGACCCAATCAAATGACTGAGACTGTGTTATGCCTGGAAGAGTTGTGTTCCTGATTGTGCTGCACTACTGGCCTTTTGGGCCATTAATGTATATTCACAGAATTTCAGAATTGTTAAGGTTAGAAAAGACCGTTAAGATCATCTTTACACCTCAGATTTTGTCCCTGACACCAATATAATTTAGATAGACTAAACTATAATTTTTGTAACAACAGCCTTTTAAGAGGATTCATGCTTCCTTTTGCCCTCAAGTTGACTTCCAGTGCAGCCACTCTATCAGAAATGCCATAATTTATTGAAACTTCCCATGTGGTCCAAATGAGTCTGAACCAAACAGTTCGCTAATACCACTGAGCTTTGTTGGTTGTTTTTAATGATTATCTCAAATATTGTGTGATATTCTCCCCACACTGATCACAATGTTGTCTCCTTTGTGCCTCTGGCAGCAGCTGTGTTTGTCCTCTCTGGGATCCTTCATTCCAGTGTATGCTATTGATGGCTGATGATCATCTTTTCCTGGAGTAGGCATGTAGAATAAATGAGCTCTACTGTTCACTTTTTCAGCCATAGTCTTATTATGTAGATCTACATTCATGAGTGACATTCCCTACTTTGTAAGAGAGGTTGCAAAAACTTTTGCACAGAAGAATAGGCACTTCAAATCAGCCTTTGAAATGAGAACTCCTGCTTATGAGAGTAGGCATGGCTGGGTGAGATTCTGTGCAGTTCTGGGGATATGGGTAGCGAAAGATGTTGTTATTGCTCTAATGAGGAGATAACCTCTGGAAGCAGTTTGTGTCAATATTTTGTTCTTTGACATCATTTGGACCCATCAGTGAAAAAACTAATGCAATTTACAACTTTTGTGCTTCCTGTTTATTTTGCTTACTTTGGAGTAGTTTGCCTCAAGTACCATGGCAGAAACTGTTTAACTTCATGGTAGACCTTATAATCTTTCTTATCCATTTCAAGGATTCCGGTGTTTGAAGTTTTCTATTGCTTTTTTTTTGTTTCTTAGTGAGTGAAAGAAAGGCAAATTGATTCCATCACCCACAGAAAGGAATATGCTTGTTTCCCACAGGTTTATGTCTGGCCTCTTCATTGCCTGACATTAACAGTCAATCCAGAGACTGAAGGGGAATCCCTTCACTGACATCAAGACAAAACCTAAATTGTTGGATCAAACATCCTTGCATCTCCGTGTCTGTGCCTGTTCAAGGCCTGAGAGTGTTGGCAGCTGCTCACCACTTCATAACATCTTCTGGATTAAAGATGTGGGGAAAAAGCTTCTCACCCTAGTACCACCCTCAGATTATCATTCTTTATTGATTTTTCAGGTAATCAGCAGTGAAGTTGCAACAAGAATTCCAAGGGTACTCAAGAGAGACTTCGTGGACTTGGAATCACGGAGTAAGTGATCAGGAGCACAAGCAGGTCTCCCCTGTCTTTACAGTCTTGCTCCAAGAAGGTCTTTGAGGTGCTGAAGTGTGTCCAGAGAAGGGCAGTGGAATTGGTGAAGGGTCTGGAGCACAAGTCAGATGTGGAGAAGCTCAGAGAGCAGGGCTTGTTTAGTCTGGAGAAAAAGAGACCTTATCACTCTCCTCAGCTGCCTGGAAGGAGGTTGCAGCCCTCCAGGTGGGATTTATTTCTCCCAAGTAACAAGTGGCAGAAAAAGAGGAAATGGCCTCAAATTGTGCTGGGGAGGTTTAGATTGGATACTAGGGAACATTTCTTCACTGAAAGGGTGACTGAATTGATACAGGCTGCCCCAGGAAGTGGTGGAGTTACCATTCCTGGAGGTTGTAAAAAGACATACAGATATCCATATAGATATGGATCTGGGGGACCTGGTTTAGTAGTGAACTTGTGTGCTGGTTTGACAAGGAAGGAAGTTTTTGGAAAAGTAGTGGTCAAACCAATCAGTGGCCAGATGTGAATATTGGCACCTGGTGTGGCCACTAGGGATCTGGATACGCCTCTGAAAACACACAGGGGTTAAAGCAGAGCATTCCCAGGAAAACTTCCTCTTTGGGTCCAGCAGGGGAAGAGTGATCTCCTCCCATGCCCAGCTGTGTCTGGGTGGGGAGGGGGTGAGCCACGCGGCCGGCCGGGGGTGAGGCAGGCCAGGCCGGAGCCCTGAGGGACCCTGGGGTGCTTTGGGCAGGCCAGGCCGGAGCCCTGAGGGACCCTGGGGTGCTTTGGGCAGGCCAGGCCGGAGCCCTGAGGGACCCTGGGGTGCTTTGGGCAGGCCAGGCCGGAGCCCTGAGGGACCCTGGGGTGCTTTGGGCAGGCCAGGCCGGAGCCCTGAGGGACCCTGGGGTGCTTTGGGCAGGCCAGGCCGGAGCCCTGAGGGACCCTGGGGTGCTTTGGGCAGGCCAGGCCGGAGCCCTGAGGGACCCTGGGGTGCTTTGGGCAGGCCAGGCCGGAGCCCTGAGGGACCCTGGGGTGCTTTGGGCAGGCCAGGCCGGAGCCCTGAGGGACCCTGGGGTGCTTTGGGCAGGCCAGGCCGGAGCCCTGAGGGACCCTGGGGTGCTTTGGGCAGGCCAGGCCGGAGCCCTGAGGGACCCTGGGGTGCTTTGGGCAGGCCAGGCCGGAGCCCTGAGGGACCCTGGGGTGCTTTGGGCAGGCCAGGCCGGAGCCCTGAGGGACCCTGGGGTGCTTTGGGCAGGCCAGGCCGGAGCCCTGAGGGACCCTGGGGTGCTTTGGGCAGGCCAGGCCGGAGCCCTGAGGGACCCTGGGGTGCTTTGGGCAGGCCAGGCCGGAGCCCTGAGGGACCCTGGGGTGCTTTGGGCAGGCCAGGCCGGAGCCCTGAGGGACCCTGGGGTGCTTTGGGCAGGCCAGGCCGGAGCCCTGAGGGACCCTGGGGTGCTTTGGGCAGGCCAGGCCGGAGCCCTGAGGGACCCTGGGGTGCTTTGGGCAGGCCCCCCCCAGAGAGAGAGACAGAGACAGTCGGTGCCAGCTCAAAGTGTGGTATCTGTGCTGGCACCTCGGGCCGAGGAGGAGAAGGGGGAGGGCAAGGAGTGAAGAAGGTGCCCAGCGCCAGGCCACCCAGCTGTGGGAGTCAGATGTTCCGCAGACAGAGGCTGAGCTTTTAACCCCTTGTTATCCCTGAACAATGGAAGCTATAGAAACACTGATCCTCCCTAATTTGAGGAGAACAGAGATAGATGGAAATGAGCAAGTGGAGAGAAAGTTTGAGTAAGTAAGAAAATGTCAGCAGAGGATGGGAAGCGCCCTGGATGGAGGAGATGATTGGAGTGGCTTTTAGCTGGACTCTTTTTCTTGCACAGCCACGGGACTGAGCCAATTTCTTCCTGTAATTTAGAGACTGCATCTAGGGAGGTGATGCAGCCAAGAAGAAGTACGGTGGCGGCATTAGATGAAGATGTGGAGGGAACAGAGACTGATGAGGAGGGTGCAGTGGAGCCCTCTGCCTTCAGAGGAGAAAGAGATCTCTCTCCAGGCCCCAGGGGAGAGAATATGGGGGGACTGCTGTCCCGAAAGTGAGATACTGTCACTCTTCTGGAACTGGGCAGAGCATTCTTAAAAGAGGAACCCAAGAAGCAGTTTGGATCCATGGTCAGTGGTGAGAGCACTGGACATGGAAGGAAGATTTTCACCATGGCAGATTTTCTCTGGGTGGCTGCCATGTGTGCCAATGGAAGCACAGGAGGGTTTGACTGTGTTTTCTGGAGGAGGCCTGTGGTGCAAGAGGGAGACTCCTCTCTCCTGATGAACTGGGAGCTGGTTGTGTGTGAGGGATGGTAATGGACAGAGAATTGAGTGTTCGAGGGGTGGTAGCTGGATTGGGAATGTAAAGTCTTGACTTATGGTGTGATGGAGAAAAGGGGGCGGGGGGAGGAGGAGTGGTTTGAAGACTTCCATTGTGGATTTTGTGTGTATGTTTTTTTTTTTCCCCTTCTTTCTTTGTATTTGTTGTAGATTTAATAAAGTTGTTTTCCTTTATCCCTGAGATGAAGAAGCCTGCTTTGCTCTATTTTGGGTCACATCTCACAGTAGCCATTCTGGAAAATATATTTTCATGGGGGCACTGGCATGGGGCCAGGGTCAACCCATGACAACTTGTCAGTGCTGGGTTAACCATTGAGTTCAGTGCTCTTAGGGTATTTTCCAACCTAAATAACTCAATAATTCTATGAATCATCTTGTAACAGTAATTCTCATTTTCCTTGAAAATGATATGCTGTATGATATGCTAATGATATCCAGAAACACTGTATTTTGAAGCACTTAAAGGCAGGTCATTAAATTTACTGCTGTTCTAAGAAATGTTTTATTCAGAGTACACCCACATAATTTATTATGCTGCTTTTACCTCTCCAGCCAAATCTATCTCTCACTATTCAATTCACCAATGAGATATTTTTCAAGTTAGTGGGAAAAGTGACTGTAAAAGAAGTCAACCCCCCCACCTCTCCAAACACCAAAAAAGAGAAGTATGTAAAGGTACTGATAATTATTTATGTTTTGTGCTATATTGTGTTTTCAGCAGCCAAAAAAAAAGCTCCAAGAGGAATTTACATGAACAACCCTAATGGGACATGTTCCAGAAAGAAAAAAAATGTTTGCAAATAGAACAGACATCAATATGATTCCTAAAAATAATATTGTGTGTTTCCTTCCAAATAATTCCATTCAAGGAATTTAAGGTCACATACTGATGATAAGTAAACAAAAATTATTTTGGTATTAGGCACTCTTATGATTACGTTGCTGTTTAAGAATGAAATACAGAAACCAAGTTTAATTTAATTCCCCAAGTTTGAAAAATGGCTCTTCATTCACTGGGGAGTTCTGAATTGTATTTTTGGAAATTGAGCTGAACTATTCTCACATTCATGATGAATCTGAGTGCACGCTGCAGTTTCATAATACACTGTCAGAGAAAGTCAGCCAAACACCTCTAAAAAATTCTACAGAAAGGAAACTTTAGTTTTGTTAATAAGACAATTTAAACTCTGTTTGAGTTTAACTTCTTCCTTAACTTCTGTTCGACTTTCTAAACTTCTTGAGGACCCTAAAGATTTCTGATGGAAATAACAATTAATATTTTGCAATGGGCAGAAGACAGAGCTGGGAAGTGACAGAAGGTCTACAAGAAGGAATTTGCTTCACCAAACATACTTTCTGAAGCAAAGACTTGAATGCTGAGGAAAACTGAAGATTACATAGACTATCAGAGCAACAATAAAAAACATTAAGGAAAAGAACATGAAATTGGAAAGAAGGTTTTTTTTACCTCTGTATGTACATATATATACACACATGTATATATATGTACAGCACCATGTAAGACTTCATGTGTTTTGATGTGTACATACAGCCTGATGTACAGAAACAAGGATTTGCCTCCTTCTTTTGAGAAGAGAATGGCCTGACATATTGAGTCAACAAGGCAGTAATACCTGCTTTAAAGAACCTGGAACTGAAGTAAGAAAAACTATGATATGTTGCAATGATGTGTTGTTCCACAGGGCAAAAGAGAAAGTGCTCTTCAGAAGACATAGGAACTTGAAATACTCTCCTTCTATTCAGCCATTATTATGACAAACTTTTAGGGTCTTAATAGTCTTGGAGGCTTCTGTCCCTCTTTCATTTTTCATTAAAAATGCTAATTAGATAGGAATATTTATAGTATGAACTACTTCTTTGGAACACCAGGCTAAAATGTGGATATAAGTAATCTAATTTGTGCACTTCAATGGAATAAAAAAATTTTCAAAGAAAAGTTAAGTGGCTTCTCTTTGAAATTTACAGAGAATAATGAAAATTGTGGCAGCAAGAACTTCAAATCAGTGATTAGAACCCCACCATAGCTCTACAGGTGAAATATAACCCAGTGACCCATCTCCAGTGATGTCTTTTGATATGGTTCTGCCTTTCAAATTGTGAAGATTCAAAAGTCTAATAACTTAGGAGAGTTGCTCTGTATTTCTTAGTTGAAATGTGAGACAGTCTTTTTGTTTGATTGTTACTTAAAGCAATTCAAGAAGAACTCTACAGCAATTTACCTTTTTAGAAACTCTAAAGGTTCAAATAATGTGCTTAATGTTTTCTTTGGGAATTTACAAAAGAAACAGTTAATTACTAGAAGCATGTAATTATCTTTTATTCCTAGAGAAATGTCCCTACATTCTGCTGGTTTTAGAAAAATAAATTAATATCCAAATAGTCAGTATCTACATAACTCAGTATACTGCCTTGTTAAGGCAGTAAAAAAATATTAAAATGTTATTACAGATCTGTAGTGCAAACTCTGGGCAGTAGTGAACACTCAGATTTGGCTAGAGTAGAAACAGATGCAAATAAAGAATGTACCATCTATAAAAACAAACAAGAAATTGAGCAGCATGATTAAAAAATTATATTATGGTCTCCAGACATTTGTTTTAATATCAGTTATTTACTTGCTGTCTCAATTTTCCGAATAGAGCAAATTTCAAATTTCTCTACCCAGTGAGAATAATAACCAAAAGAATGCCTTACTGCATACAAATTGTGAGACAAACAAGACACAAATGCTAACCAATGAGTATATATCTTGATGATCTCAAGTCCATGTATCCATCCAAATTGGCTTTGATGTTGACCCTTGAAACAACTTGGTTTGCATACAGTAGTAGAGATTTGCCAGTACTTTGTTTCTAAACATCCCAAGACTGCCAACTGAAGACTATCAACTGATCCAAATTCAATTTTCATGCTCTGGATCAGGCAAGTTAGCACTTGGTCCATGGTCTGCTGCAGACTGCTCTAGGATCAGGTGAAAGAACAAGAAATAGTAATACATGTTCTGCTTCTTTTTTTTTTGTTTTTTCCCTTTCATTTTTTGCTGTGCCCCAGAAGCACAGAGAAAGAATATCTGTTGGGAAAGAAACAGACACACTGCACCTTGGTAAGTCTACTTAGAAAAAGTTGTAAGAATGGAGAGCTTTGCAGTGCTTGTCAGAAGGAAATATGAAGGAAATGGGTGGATGGCGAGAAAACATGATCTGGAGCCTTAATGTGAAGAATAATCTCCTGGAAAGACCTGATGGCATATTTCTATGCTGATTTTTTGTTGCTGTGACAAAAGTCAATTTAATTCACTCAGTAGGTGTGTCAAAGTTCAGTGCACAGACAGCCCTACAATCTTTACTTTTAGAGTGAGGCAGAAACACAAGTGCTAAAGTAAGAAGAGGGAGGAATAGCCCCTTCCTTGTGACGGGGGCTATTGTGCAGGCCTTTGCAGATCACGAGAGGGGCATTGTGCCTGTTCTCAAATGAGAAACAGGGCCTGGGTTTCCCGCTCTTCTCTTTGAGTTAAATTGAATCCAACTGTAATATTCCAAACTATTTTCTTCAGCTTCTCTTTTGAGATGGATAATTATCTGCAGAATCACTGAAATGTTATAGATCATTCTCATTTGACAAAACATTGTGTGCTAATTGCTTGCAGAGATTACTCATATTTAAGGATCACTATCATGTGTAGCATAGGTGGTAGATGGCCCCACACTTTCAGGTGCTCCTTCACAACCTCATGCACAGCCACCAACGCTTCAAGGTGTACCTGCCTCAGCACAGACATAACCATGGCCAGAGGTGCTTTGAGGTGCACCTGCTCTGGTGTGGATTTATCCCTGGCCACAGACATTTTGGGGTGCCCTGCCCCCCTGTGGACTCATCCACAGGTCACAGTACTTTAAGCTCGACTTCACACTGTATTTCCATCCTCTCCAGCTCAGCAGCACAGGCACAGCAGTGATGCCCTGGCCATCTGCCAGCCCGGACTCATCACAATTGCTATTATCAAAATGTTCCCAGGCACAGCAGAGTACGACAAGAAGCAGTGAAAGCAAAAAAAAAAAAGATCCACTAATGAGCACTAGACTCTTAGTCAGGCCAGCAAGCCCCATGGCAAGCACAGGAGCTTGGCAATTAGTATCTAAACAGCAACACCAATTGTAAATTTGATCCAGCACATTCCATTCAAATCTTATCTTGAATGCTTTGAGCCCCACATTATATTCCAATATGGAATGTTGTGGTTTAACCCCAGGCAGCAACTGAGCATGACCCAGCCACTCCCCCCTCCCCCTCACCACTGGGATGGGGTAGAGAATCAGAGGAGTAAAGGCGAGAAAGTCTTGGTGAAATAAAAGTTTAATAGACAAAGCAAAAGCTGTGCATGCAAACAGTGCAAAACAAGGAATTCTTTCACCATGTCCCACCATCAGGAGGAGGTTCGGCCATCTCCAGGAAAGCAGGGCTTCTTCACACGTAACAATTACTTGGGAACACAAATGTCATAACTCCAAGGGTCCCCCCTTCCTTCTTTTTCCTAAGCTTTATATTGTTGGGCACAGAAGAGCATGGTATAGGATATTCCTTTTGTCAGTGGGCACCAGCTGTCCCGGCTGTACCCCCTCCCAGCTGCTCATGCACCCCCAGCCTGCTCTCTGCTGGGCCAGTGGGTGAAGCAGAAAAGGCTTTGACTCTATGTAAGAGCTGCTGAGAAACACAAAAGTATCCCTTAACTACCAACACTGTTTCCAGCACAATCCAAACCACAGCCCTATATTAGCTACCCTGAAGAAACTTTGTCATCTCAGCCAAAACTAGCAAATGACATTCTAAGGAATTTCAAATATCTACCATGTCTTTTTTATATTGTAAAGTACAATTCATTAAAAGCACCCCATTTCAGCTAAACTTCTATTGAAAAATGCTTCTCAGGTCCAGGATGGAGCTTTATATTGCAGTAAGGTCAACCCTGTAAACCCATCTTCATTTAGAGTCTGGTCACTGTGGTTCACTCGTGCCAAACATTAGGACCCAAGTTTCTGTTTTAAAGGGTCTACCACATCCTAGAGGATGATACTGTTCCTAAGTTACTGTGTGGTTTCTCTTGCCCACATTCAAACCAAAATAAAAGTATTAAAAAACCCAACCAACCAACAAACTAAGCCTGGAAACATCGTTAAATTATTTCGATCATGGGTCAAAAACCTGCAGGCTGAGGTTTCTAAGGCCATGTTTATGCCAGTATTTCAAAATGGCACTGAACTGCCTGCACCCATACCTTCAAATACTGCAAAACTGGTGGCTACCTCCACAATTGTAACTGGAATTTGGTCCCAACCCTTACCAGTTCCTGAGTTGTGGATGGGAGAGTGCTGGGTGGCCCCTGCTAGGGTTTGGTTTAGCTTTTTTCAATATTAAGAGGATCTTGTTTTCTTGCTTGGGGATGTTACTTATTAATGCAAAATTCCCAAGAAGTGCAGACTAAAAATATCTCTGTACAAGAAAGTTGCTAATCTCCCAAATTTATCATGCAGACACTCAGAAAAATGAAGCAATTAGGTTAAAAAGGTTCCATGCAGCTTTTCAAACTGTGGTTCAATTTATTTCTTTCACTTTTGAGCTGAGATATGAAATACATCTAAACTAGCAAAGTTGTCTGAATATTTTAAATAGTTTTCCAATATTTACTGATAAAGGAATGTAATTTCTTTCACTGGCCTTTTTGTGTGCACTTTCCATTAAAATCTGAGGATCAAGTTGGCAGTGATTATCTAATGGGAATGGTCACAGAAAATATAAACAACATAGTGGAAAAGTGGTTTAATTCATGCTACTAGTAGTGTTCATGTATAAACCAATCAAAAAATAGAAAAAATATTGTCACTTTTTTATTACTTGGGAAAAAAACCCCCAGTATTCAGATAATAAGCAGCTGTCTTTTTGTATAGTCCATCCCTTTTCTCACAAAGCAGTTATGGAAAACTGTGCTCAGAAGAGCTAGTAAGGAATTTCTTATTGTGATCTTGTCACAATTTGATGGGAGAAAATGGTGCATTTGTGTTCGTATCTTTTCACAGAATCACAGAATTATTGAGATTGGAGGGGAGATCTGCAGATTATTGAGTCCAACCCCATCCCCAGGCAGGGTTGCATAGAGCAGGTGACCCAGGAATGTGTCCAGGAGGCTTCCTGGGTTTTGAATGTCTCCAGAAAGGGAGACTCCCCAGCCTTTCTGGGCAGCCTGTTACAGTGCTCTGCCACCCAGAGTGTAAAGAAGTTCTTCCTCATATTGAGGGTACAGCTTCTTGTGTTTTAGTTTATGGCCACTGCTCCCTATCCTGTTGTTGGGCACCACTGAAAACACTCTGGCACCATCCTCCTGGCACCTGCCTTTGAGGTATTTGTACATATTGATGAGATCCCCTCTCAGTCTTGCCTTCTCCAGAATAAACAGGCCCAGCTCCCACAGTCTCTCCTCATAAGAGATGCTCCAGACCCCAAAATTATTGTCACTGCAAAAACCCTTGCAGAGGAAATTCAGAGCTGCTACTTAAGATATTCCAGTCTGGACTGTATGTTGTAATCTGCTCCTTAAAGCAGGATCATTGATTTTTTTCCTCTCTATATAGTAAAACTCCTGGCAGCATAACTTTCCCTGGGTTACCACCTACAGGCATTCATTGTGAACCATGGAGCATGTCTGAGTTCAAAGTCCTCCATTGACTTGGGCTGGCTTTTGATCAGCTCAGAGACACAAAATAGAGCTAGAGTGGGGAAAAGGAACCCTTCACAACCTGCTTGTCTCTATTCCACAAGAGAAAGGAGAGAATAAATTATTCATTGTGAATCACTCAGCCTGCCGTGGTAGGCAGCCTTTCGTAGTGTAACAACTTTAAATGAACTGCTCCCCTTCCCTCCTCTCAAAAGTGCCACCAGTTCTTAATGCATAGTGACACTCAATTAACATGATAGGCACATGACCTAAATGCTAGATATGGCCCACTGAAGAGACCACCTTTTTGAAATACTTGTGAATATTTTATAGATATTCTTTCTTTTCCACAATCAAATGATAAAAATAAATGTTCCAAAGTATTTTGTGTGTGTGTGTGTGTTAAAGAAAAAAAAAAAAAACAAAAAAACCCAGGGAGAGAACATGGTAACTATAAAGCAGTTTAGTACTGAGGGTATTCTCTTAGAAAATAGCACTACCTACCTGCAGGCAGGTAGAGTGCAGAGATCACTAGGCTATTAGCTGTTCCACAGTGAAGTTGTGTTTTTTCTGTCTTTGCAATAAAAATTATAGTCTAAAATTGCTGGAATTATGAAAATAGTGGAAAAAAATTCCCTAAGCACTTTCAATTTCAGTCATTTGTCATTTTCACATGGCAAGCTATTTCATGGGAAAATGTCAGAAGAGCTTTCAGTTTGAGGCTTTGAAGTCGATACTGTTCCCCTACCTAAAGTACAGTTTTGTACACTGAATTTTGGTTGGTTTGCAATCTGTCCTCTTCCTTCCTCTTTCTCCCCCCTCTCTACCCTTTTATCTCATATGTCTTCTGTCCTCTTTATTGCCACACTGTAAATGTGAATGATCATGTTCTTGCATGCCAGGGCTTAAAAATTTACCGTTATATCATGCAAACACTGCTTTCACATAACTCACAGCATACTTAACCCCCCCTCTGTCTCCATTTCTTACAGACAAAACTATGGGAAACTTTCCACTGACCTTAACAGTGTATGAAAGCAGACTTGGATTTTATAAGTTTGAACAGGTTAGTGCAGGGCTATTACTCTAGCTGAATGTAAATACCATCAATCATCTTTACAGTTTTCATCCATTGTAAGTGATTCATCAGGCATTAATTCTTTCTTTCTTTGCAGACACATTTTTTATCCTCTGAACTTCTCCTGGGTAAGCTCACCTTGGCCTTTGGGGTGAGAACTTTTGTCTTTGAGGAATGTCTTTGCTTTTTCTTTTACAGACATTTTTTTCTCCTTCCTTTTTGCAAATGTCTAATGGGTATTTTCTAAGGCATGGTAGAATCCTACAAAAGCAAATAGCTCATAAGTGGCTATGGGGAAAGTGTTCTGGACAGCATACTGAATGGACTCCTGGCAAAAGAGGTCCTGCCTGCTGCCAAAGGCTTCCCACATAGCCCCAGGCAAACAATTCAATTGCTCTGTTCATCAGGGAAATGGAAGATGAGATTCTGCTTCCATTTCTAGATTGTCTAGACTATGAGGACTCTAGAGTGGCCACTACATTTACATACATTTCCTAATATGCTTGTGTTCCCCATAGCTTGGTCTGCATCCCAGTATTAATTACAATGGTGAAGATCAGGCAGAAAAGAGGGAGTTTGAAAATAATTTCTCTTGTTGTTTCATCTCCAGAGTCTCAGACCACAGTTACAAGCAATCTCAGTTCTAACACTTCTCAAATAATATTATTGATTTGTGACTGAAGTCACTATCACGATGCCACAGCTCATGACTATTTTCATTCTGCATTGTTGCTTCAGTGAAGTAACATGGGTTTGCTTGACTTATAATCTTGCAGATTGGCAATCTACAAGAAACTGATAGAAAACTGCAAGTGTCCCTCCCTGAGGAAGCCAACCAGGAGACAGTGACATTTGGCACATTAGCACAGCAGTGCACAAAATAGATTTCAAGTTTCTCCCCATTGATTTCCCATCTGAAGCCACTAATCTATCCCAGCTACAGTTCCAATGCCACCACAAGAATGTGCAGCTACAGACTCTCAAGCAGAACTGTTTTCCTCAGCATGGATCTTGTTCTCTCAGAGCTGACACCCTTGAATCAGATGTCACTTTTTCTTCATAGTCCTGTTTGACAGACTGCATTCCTTTAACAACTAGTGTCCAAAAGTTTTATCAAATGACACAGATTAATTTATTGAGGATAGTCTTCCTTTAAAACTGCCAGCTTTCAGTGTGTTACAGCACCAATCTGACCATTTTGGAGCCACTGGGGTTGACCCTGGGCTCCCTTACACTCCTTCAGAATAATGCAAACTTTGAATTGTGTTTTTTCAGAACTTTTACAAGTCCAAGGCAACTCTATTTATGTACATAGACATTTGTGTGGCAGTTGTTTCCCTTCTTGTTTTTGGCCTGGAGAAAATAGTTCTTTCCCTGTTGAAATATGTTTTCTTCCTTCTGTTGTGCAGAACATCATCTCTTATAGATGATCTGTGGAGTGCTTTTAAAAGATGCTGTGCTGAGTAAAACATGCTAACATGCAGTTTTAGTTAATCATCCATCTGGAAGGCTAGAAGTACAGATATACCAGTGTTAGCAAAATCATATAATTTTTAGGCTGATCACTAAGAAGGTTGGATAATTCAGTACAGCAGCCTTTAATAAATATTTGAGTTATAATATTTGCTCTTCTTACTGTTTATTATTTGCATTTCTGAAATTAAAGCAGGGGGTGTACTTTTCCTTTCATTTAGCATGTGATGAGAATTTTGGTGGAGCACCAAACACCTGAGGCAGGAAGCACTAAATTTTTGAGGCTAGGGTACCAAGATCTAGTGACATTTCTGTCTTTGGTTGTCTTTGGTGCCCCCTGTAATGTTTTAGCAACACTTTGCATCTCTTTGGAGAACTGGCATTTCTTAGTCCAACCAAAAGCTCTCCAAGAGCTGGCTTTTCCTGTAGAAAACAAAGGAAAGAAAAGAAAAAGAGCAGTAGGAAAATCAGATTGTGAGTTTTTATATTTCTTAACTCTGGTTCCTGGGTTTTTGGAGGACTAGATTTTGTGTCACAGGCCAGCCATGAAACAGCTGTCAGGCTGAGCAATCAGATCCATCTTGGAGGGTACATCACACTGTCTTTACCTTCCCTGTGTAGCACTGGCTTTCCCTGACTCACCAATGAGGGCAGTGGCTGCTCTTTCTCCCTTACTGTGCTCCTCTGCAAGCAGCAGCGTTTGGATGAAGTCTGCTCCTTGAGTATCTGCACATCCCAGCCCAACATCACTGCTTCTGCTTCACCACCAGATGCATCTGGGAAACCTTCCCCAGCACTGCAGTCACCAGCCAGGACAAGATCCTCTTGAGATGGCTGCTGAGCTTCTGAGGAAATCAGGTTGCCTCCTGAAGGCTGGAAGCAGATGAAAAGTCATGGGAACATCTCCTTTACTTTGTACCTCCCACCTACATCAAAGCTGCTTGGAGTTTCCCCAGACCTGCCACAGCTCTCTGAGTGTCTTGTGCTAATGCTCTCTTCACAACTTCTCATTAAACTTTTCTGAATACTTCTCAGGGATCACACCAGGGGCCTCCTTGTGTCAGTACTGCAGAGCTTCTTTTTTGGTATTGCAGGTAAAAATTATTTTGTTCTTGAGATAGAAGTTGATGGTTTTGCCTGTGAGAAGCTCTGAGTGAGGTCTGTGCCATCATATAACCTGGATCCTAAAACCTGGAAACATCCCTAAGGATCCCTATGGAAACATGCCTGTGCATATCCAGGTGTGGATCCTGACTGACTGAGTTCTACTTGGAGTGCATGCTAGTCCTTGGGGATATGGGACACACAGAGCAATTTGCAGACCTTCTAAAAGCAATTATTCCTTAGGTATTGTGGGAAAAACACAGAAATAAATGGACTACAGAACATCTCTGCACAAACAATATTCACTTTTTAAAGATTTTTTATTGCACTTGAGCAATTTTGAGCTTGTGACCAAATCTTAAAGAAACTGTTGTCCTCTTCTATCTCTTCCCCATACATGTTTTCTTTTCTGAAACATGAATCCTCTTGTCAGCAGCAGATCTTATAGCTGGTATTCTAAAATTATTCACATTGCTTGAATAACTCTTATGATAAATGGAGATTTCTGAGGGAAGGCCTAACGACGATTCATTTCAGAGACTGTGGTATCCTGGAGGATTGGCATGAAGGATAACTGTTACTACAGGATTGGACAGCCTTTCATTTTATAAATGTGTTAGGGCTGAAGGAATAAATTCTCAGTGTGAAATATAACAGATTTAAAAATGTTCAATTTAAAAATTTGTATTATGGGAGTATGTTTCCATGGATGTGTTTAGTCTGATTAGGTTTAGCTTTGTTCTTTTTGTGATCACTTCCTCTTCAGCCTTTTTATTTTGCCATGCTGTTCTTGAAAATGTCTATTATTTGTTAACAAATATTTTTTTTCATTATGCAACCTTTGCAAATCTTATTTTCTATCTCTGTGAGGGAGAAGAGTAACAGAAATTGAGTGTGACCGAAGTCAGGGAGCATGTGGGAGCTGTCTTATTCTTGCTAAGACAACTAAGACTAGCAGCATTGCCAGGTTAATGATTAAAGGCTCAGGGAACTGAAATGCATTCTCATCATGCTTGCTGGGCTACTATGTTTTGATAAACAAACTACCCCGATGATAGAACTTCAAATTTTATCATGAAACCTTAAGATGACTTATTTCACCCTGTGGTGACTACTGCCACTTTAGGAATAGGATCAATAAGGACTCTCCATATAAACTGTAGACATCTCTGTGTGAATTATCCTGCAACTCAAGGCATGTTAACTCCCAAACAAAGCCATCTTTAGCAAACTGCTCAATGGAGCAGTAATTTCGACATCAAGTGACCTGGATTAAGATCCAGTCAGATGCTGGTTTTGGTTTTGAGTGGAAGTATATCCAACAAATATGACCACCTCAATTGTGTTCAAAAACAGTACATTTGTGCATAGTTAAAAAGCTTTGCATCAGTTTCAGTGCATTTAGCAGTTTTGGGGTTTCTTACTTCACAATTATTGGTTCAAGATTTACCCTAAGATTTTGCTATTCCAGAATATGCTTAATAAGTAGGAGATATCCATGAGAAGACTATAAGGTTAACACACACTGTGTATACTCCTATAGGACAAACATGGAGAATGGGACAACCTCCAGTACAATATCCTGACACAAAGATTTTAGATGACAAAAGGTGCCATCTGCATTCAGCTCTCCTGAAAATAATTTTTTCATTTTTTTCTTATCATTGTTTGTCCTCCATGGGCTACAGCGTCAATTCAGCAAAATTAATCAGGCCATGCTGGGATGGGGTTGTACAGGTCTCTGTGGAGAGTTTGAGATTTATGGCATGTTGGAAGAGGTGCAGGAGCATTGCAAAGACTGCAGCATGTTGCTAAGCATCACTGAATATTTGTGAAGGATTATTTGGCTAATCCTCCCTTTCCTGAAAACACCTTGGTAGTGGGCCAAGAACAAACTTTATGCCAACTTTCTCCTTTGAGCCTAAGATAGCCCACAGACGGTTCCTAGAACTGAAGTTTTGGCTCCAAGTGATCCCAAAAGGAAATTCAGCAGCCCAAAATGATCAATGTGTACCATAGCCCAGTTACAAGTGGAGCTGTTTTATTTAGTTCCTATTTAAATATTTCTTTAGTGTATTCAGCATTCTTCTATAATTTATTTTAATATGCATACAACTGCACTGGAGTTACAAAGAGATGAACAAAGACAATCCTCTCCTCTAGGGGTGATTTTTAAGAGAAATAGTGACACTCTTTTCCCCTTGGCAATGTGGAAAACCAGTTCTGAGTCAGGGATGTTGCCTTCTGCTTTGGTAATAATGTTTCCATTTGTTATTGACTGTTCTATAGGCTCTGTTATTTTACTCAAGATTTTTGCAAGTAGTCCCAACACAAATTTCTGAAATACACATACTAATGTGAATTTGATTGGAAAAATTGGTCTGTTCTCCTCAGTGTGAGAAGGAGGGGAGAGATAATAGGAAGAATGATGTGACAAACATAATTATCAGAGCAAACATTACTGAGATTAGAGTAATTCTTGCATCAGTGCCAACATCAAGCTGTTTTCTATCTATTAAATGGTGATTTGTATAAGAAATTTAATATGATAAATGCCCAGTGGACAATGGAATTTTTTTTCCACAGAGTGAACTAAAAATGTTCATTCGAACAGTTATTTTGTCAATTGTTTTTCTAGAAAGTAAATTTTAATTAAAAGCATTTAATTCCTTAATTCTTGCCATAAGAGAAATTATTTACTGCTGTGTCTGGATTCATGGTCAGTTTTCCACCCAAGGACAAATGGATAAAGTAGTTTCCAGATTACTAAGGTGTTTGTATGAAACAGTTGGTCATTTCTCAGATTTTAGTTGATGATGTTTTTCTATCTATCCAAGGTCCCTCTGTGGGGTATTTCAGTGTTTTAAACCAGAAATGGGAGAAAGCTTGGAAGGCAGGGTCATGGCTAGCTCTCAGTTGCATGGTTAGCTCTCACCTCTGCTTCACAGAATGACCAGACTTCTCATATGCAATGTACTGAGAAGATGATAGAAACCAATAGCATCACAGTAAAGTCCAACTTCTGCACTACTGATTCTTGCTTTCTTTTTGGCTCAATTTAGAGTGAAAACCATTCTCCAGGTATGAAGCCAAGTGGCAGACATAGGCACAAAACAGGAGAGGAAACCAATATTTCTGCATCCCACAAGTGCACTCTAAAGAGGCACTTGATAAGCCAGTATTTCCTTTAGTACTATATTTCAAAAACACCTATGGATTAGGACGTAAGGGGAAACTAGGTGGGTAAAAATGTCTGCTTTGTGGATCTAGAGGAATTTAGTAGGTTTCACACTATCATGAATGCAGTCAAGGTACCCTTCTTCAGCACCTCTGAGGCTTTACTCACAAAACAATTGCTGCAGGCAGGTAGGTGTTACGACTCCAGGGGAACAAATGAGATGGAGCTGGAGTACACAAAACCTTGTAAATCAGCATCTAAATGGAAATTTAGGAGATGTTTAACACCATTATATGATCACCACTTCATGCAGTGTTCCCGTGTTTGTAGGTTCTTTTTAATGTCCATTCTAGATATAAACCAAATAGATCCATGCTCCCTATGATCCAGGGAAATAGCCTGTTTGGCTGGGAGCCATCTAGGGTAGACTTCTGAAAAGGCAGGCAATTCCTCTGCTTGGCTTGTCACCAGTATTTTGTCCCCTCTGTGGTTTGAGACTTAAGCAGGCTCTTTCTACTGCAGGTCCTAAGTCCGGGACTCTCTTTCAAAGGTACTACCACATAACTTTCCTTTAAAGACTGTTGTCATAGTTCTGCTGTTCTCTTCCTTCCCTACATTTCTCTGTCCCTTAGCCTGAGTGGATTCAGATCACATCCTCCACCTTTCTGGAGAGTGCTCTGTGCTTTAGACTGGACATTATGTCTGCCCCGCTGTAAATGGAATGAGGCAAAAAGAGGGGAAGAGAAATTTTTCAGTTTTAAGAGAGACTGAAGAAGAGATGGAAATGAATAAGATGTTTTTGACTTCAGTACTGGACTCTCTCGAGTTGGAAAGTGAAAGCAATGTTTTTTTCATCACTATGGAGATGAACAAGATATTTCCTCAAATCCATTATGCTTATAGCCCTTGAAAATTCCCGAGTGTTTATTCCTTTCTATGAAGAACTTCAAGGAATAGCTTTGCAGAGTATCACATCACTGTTATTAAATCGTCTGCAAAGAATGGTGCTAGATGTTCTAAAGGGGAGTCATTTAAAGGTGATGAATCTCTGCAAGGTGTACCATGCATACTAAATGAATTTGAGGAGACTTTGTCTGTGTGGTTTTCTTCAGAATCTTTGTTATGAAAAACAGAGGAACATTTCTTTGTTTGTTAGCTTGCCATAGTTGTGTCATAATTTACAAAGCTGCAAACATATTGTAATTACCTGTCTTAGATGTTGAGCTCAATTTGGAAGTCTTTTTTGTTTTGGGTAGAATTTTCTGTTTTAGCAGACAAGAACATGATTTTGTTCTGATACAGTAACCATAATTCTAACATTAAAGGCTTTTACTTATGTAGCAGCTGCAGAATGCTAATGTAGCTGTTAGATGTCTCTTTTCTATTAATTCAGTCCTGTTTTAATTGACACTTGATATTTAAAGCCAAATGTGACAAAAATTAAGAGGATCAGTGTGAACAACATCTATTTAGTAAATACCATTTTTACTTTCAATTGATTCTACTTGTAAGGGGCATCTTAAAAAAAAAAAAACAAGTTTTCAGAACACTGCTAGAAGAAGCTAGAGGTTATGACTTCCTTATTCCTTAAAACATGTCTTGCAGAGGAGGGACTTTGTGAATGTCTCTGTGAAAGATGCAGTCCAGATCATTTGCCAGTGAGTAAAACCCAGAGGAGAGAATGTTTGTGCTTTGGTCAGGGAAAAAACAAAAGGCAATTAAAAAAAAACTGGCTAATAAAAACATGTTTACTGGATTTTTTTTCTGTTCTACTGCCTTCTTTTTTTCTCAGTTTTTCCTCTTACTTTTCTCCGCATTGCCTAAATACTTGCTTTACCCTTGGTTTTGACTGAGATGTCCCACAGAACATAAAATTTGGTTTTAGATACAGGAAGTTGCAGCAGATATTGGGTAGATCTGTGTGATGTTTGATGGATTTGGATACAAAACAGGAAGAGATCTGTATTTAGGCATAACTGAATCATCAACATGCCTGGGAAGATCTCTCCCATAAACAAAGCAATGACAGGGAGGGAGCTGGTGCTTAATCCAAAACAGTTCAGGGATCCTTAGTGCAAACAAAGATTGATTTGAAAAATGTGGTCAATAGGCTTGGGTTATATAAAAATACAACCTTTCCAGGAAAAAAAAAAAAAAAGAAAAAGAAAAGAAAAAAGAAAAGAAAAGAAAAGAAAAGAAAAGAAAAGAAAAGAAAAGAAAAGAAAAGAAAAGAAAAGAAAAGAAAAGAAAAGAAAAGAAAAAAGAGAAAAGAAAAAGAAAAAAGAAAAGAGAAAAGAGAAAAAAGAAAAAAGAAAAAGAAATCTTTAGCAACTGGGTAACTGGAGCAAAGGGTATGATTGCACTAAAAACAGTGTTTACTAGTATCAGTCTTTGGCTTCTTAGGAAAGAAAGTGCATTCAAAGATATAGTTGTATGGATAAAATAGGCCTGCAAAAAATTACAATACACTGATTAAGTGGAATTTTAATTATTCTATGCTACTAGAAATCTGAACTTCAGAACTGATCTGACACCTAGGGAAAGAAACAAGTTTGGGAAAGAGAGAAGCTTACCCTGGGGTGCTTAAGAACAAGTGATTACATTCAAGTCAGAAACAAGATAGGCCTGCTCAACAGGGAAGAGAATAAAAAAAATTTATGATGTACACTTCAAGGGAAAGAAGCTCAGATGAAACCACTAATATCTATGATTGTTTCAGAAATCTGTGAGTGACAAGTGATAATTGAGAGATTTATAGTAAAAATCTGTGTTTGCTTAGAGTCTAGAATGACATCAATATTTCTTTTCCTCCTTTTTGGATTTAACTTTTGAGAAGGTTCCTGGAGTCTGTTTTTAATTCCATTTTTTCCTCTGCATAGGGAAGACTAAATTTTACTGCTTTAAACTCTGGCCACTGATTTTCTGAGCCATTTTTGAATTTTGTGTTATTAAAGGGAACCTTTAATCCCAACTTAAACCAAATGAAATTATTATTTCAAAATAATTTAAAAAACTAATCACAGATGAATGACCACGCTTCTTACCTTCTTTCAAACATTTCAGACATGAACCCTTCTTGGTGCAGTCCAACCCCCTCCTCCTCCCAGCCTGCACACAGCCTGCAGCAGCTGGAAGGAAGGTGAAAACCACATGGGGAGTGCCAGCAGATCCCATCTGCACCCAGGTATCCAAGAGTGGGAAGCTGCGGGGTTCTGACCATGATGTTCCCTGCACAGGGGCTGGTACAGGGCCTTCACAATCCCATTGGAAGGATCTAATCTGATTCAGCACAAGCCTGTGCTTGTCCACAAAATTTTCACCTCCATAAATTCACTTTTATCTTGAGTTTTGTCAGAAGCAGGTAAAAGATCTTTTGTATTCAGAGCCACACTAATTCCACAGACTTAGCACTTGAGTCTGTTCAAAAAAGGCTCTTGAGAGAAAGTGTATCCATGAGTCCCAGAATTTATCAAGAAAGGAAGGACTTTTAAGGGAAAAAAAACCCCAAACTCATAGCAACAGAGGTCCAGGATACTATCTTAGTATAACTAGTTTCCTGTTAACAAAGGTGACCTAGTGGCAAAGTTAGATCTCTAAAATTCTGCAGATTCAGTTCTCCACAGATTGGATCGTGAGATCCCATCCTGAGCAGGTAGGAAGTGTACCAGACAAGAGAACATTAATTTTAGGTCACTCCAATACCTGATAGTTCCATAAGCCATTTTCCAATGGTCTCTGTACCCCTCCCTTCATGATTTCCCTTTAATCAATTCAAACTTAGGACAAACCCCTCTACCATAAAAGTCAATGAGGTTTCATCAGGAGAACTAATCTCACCTTCAGGCTTTCATTTGATTTCTGTCTTTCTTTTTTGTCTCATTTATACTTTGTCTCAAACCATGTAGTGGCAGCACATCAGTCCATCCTTTAAAAAATATCCTTTATATGTTCTGATGCCATAGTTTCTAGGATTTAGAAACTATGAACATAAAACTGAAGCAATTGTAAGAGTAAGCCAGGCCCAGAAAATATCTGTTGTGTGAAAATGTTTCCAAGAGCAGTTGCATCTTTATTCCATCTCTACTCAGAGGACCTCGAGAACACTTCTGCTTCTGATGGGAAAAGAGGAGTCATGACTACTGCTCTCTGATGCATAGCAAATATAGTTTCATAATCAGATTATAAGGTATTGATAAGTCTTCAAATTGAGCAGAGGAAAATAAAAATGTGTAGAAAATATTCTTCATAGTTGCAGCAAGATACAAAAGATACAAAAAATATGTAGGTGAAATAATAGAGACCTAAAGGCCTGTGAGACCCAGGGAGTATGTAGAACTTTGGTATGATCAATTGAGAAATCAATATACCAAAACTCTTGGTATGATAGTTAGACTTAGATGAAGAATCAAATAAGGTGTGGATCTGACTATTCTACTCTGCCAACTTGAATAAACCCCTGAATCCTGAGAATGTTGATCACGAGGGTATATTTTAACATTTTTATTGATGATGCTCACTATTCTTTCCCCTTTGAGTTTCTTTGTGTCACCAAAAGATAGTATAAATGTATATCACTCACAGAATAGAATCTAAGAATAGAAAGAATTTAAGAATAGAAGGACCTCTCTCTTCCCTTTGCAAAGATTTTTTGACAAGTTGATGGTTTCTACAGAAATTTTCTCTGGAAAATAAGCTGTTTGTAGTTTATGATTAATTTTTGTCCACATAACTACAAAGTTCCTGTCTCAAAATACTATTTTTTTTTTTTTCTCACAAATTTTCTACATTTTTTCCATGGTAGCAAAATAGTCCTTTATCTCTATACTACAAGCTCTCAGTGATATTTCACTGACTGACATGAAGCAACATGGTTGCACTAAGCTCTTTGATTCTCTGATTGTATTTATTCATAAAAGAGTAACACCAAAAAAGCAACTCTCCATATGGATTTTTTGTGAATATATGGCAGATTCAGTATTCACTTATTTTATTTGTTGTACTGGGCAAAGTTCTCTTCTTTCTGAAGAATATTGAAGGAGATTAAAAATAATAACATAAAATTGTGAAGTCTTGTACTCATTCACACAATGGCCTGGATAATTCTTAAGGTATACCACAGATTTGCTAGTTTTTAAAAATGTGATTTGTTTGTTTGTTTGTTTATTTGGAGCTTGTTTTGGTTTGTTACAATACAAAGAAGTAAAGGACATGATTTCTGAAAAAGTGTTTTTAATAGATCAGGGAAGAATAACAGTAGCTTGAGCAATATAGCAGAAATGTGTGTATATATCTGAGTAGTAGGAACACCAAAATTAAAAAAAAAATAAAGGTAAAACAAGAAAGTTGGTATTGAAATATTTTCTCCATGATTACATTAAGAGAAATTTGTCAATGGACAATAAAGATGGAAATTTTAATTCCATTCCTTTTCAGTGCAAGAAGGTTGACAGGATCATGAATGTGCTCTGTGACAGAGAGCATGAGGAAGAAGTGAACTGACTTCCCTTGATTGTGAACTACTACTTGATTGGGAGCTACTACTATTGATTCCTTGAGCCCTGGAGGAACTTTCTACAGCCTTTAGTGTGGCCTCCAAGCTGTGTTTGTAGGGCAAAAGGGACTTGGAAATGTTATCCACAGAGAGTGCTGGGCTGGGGAGCCAGTTGCCTAAAGTGTTCAGTAGGAAAGACTAAGGACAAAGGAAAGTCTTAAATCATTGAATACAGTGGTATTCCAGGCATCTGGCACAGCACTACTGAAACTTGAAAATTTGGATCTGTGATAAGGGTAACCAAGCAAAATACATCTTTAAATAATTGTAATGCAATATTTTTGTAGATCTAGTCCATAGAGAGAAAATCAAAACAAATTTGGAAGTTCTTGACTAAGCAAGATAATGACTCAAAGAATTACTGTCACCACTATGTACTGGTCAGATCTGACCCTAACGCTGTACCTTGCCCCCACACCATCACAAGATGGTACAGGGGCTTATTTTAATCAGATTTGGTGAAATATGAAAAGTCACTGCATCTTGAAAAAATAGGCAAAGGTTTGCTTCTACATATACCAAATATGTAGAGAGATAACACATTTATTTGGAGCAGGACTTCTACAAAAGCAAATGATATGAATTTGCATAGATAGTAACTCAATTTTATAGAGCTGTAAGCTGTGAAAAAAATGTAACAGAAAAGTTAATGGAAGCATTTAATAAAGGACAGTGAGCAGGCACCATAAATCTAAGCAGAATTAGACATTAGAGAAATGTAGGCAACAGCTCTTCTATACAGGAAGGATTCTTTTACTGCAGGACATTTAATAATGCTATTATGCATCAAATAGCTCATACACATCCTAAAAAATCACCAGCAAGTTTATACTAACAAGAATTTCAAGACAGTTTTGAAAACTCTGGTAGGATTTGCAGGGATTCTGAGAGCCTGAAGTCAATGGTTTAGATTGACATCTATTAGGATGGCAGGTGTCTAATTGCCCTTTTTAAGGTAAAACACCAGCAATGGGAAAAGCTCCTCTATGAACTCCAGCTATCCATGAAGTGCTCCCTTGCATTTCATTCACACATGAGGAGGGCTTCATTGCACTTTTTGCCTCCTTTGTGCAGAAATGTGTTCTGCCTTCCTTGGAGGGGGGTTGGCAGAGAAATCTAACCTCAGTCAAGCAGAAATCGAGCCCATGGGGTTTCCTAGAAGGTGCTTCACTGACAGCTTTGAAAACTGATGATGGAAGAATAACCCTCTTGTGACAAGTATTTTCAATTTCAAGTTATCTGTGGTATGAGAATGGAGAGCCAAAAAAGTAAGACCAGACAGGATGCCTGTCCTTTTGCCCACAGAATTTCATAAAAAAGCTTTTAAGACCAGAACTCAATTGCAAGCTGAGGCAGTTTCCCATGTTTCCTCTCAGGTCAGAAACTCTTCTTTTGCCCAAAAAAGGGTTTGTACATGGGACCATTCACCTGGCAGGACCTTTGCTTGCAGCTGAGGTTCTGTCTATTGCTTCATAAAGTTTTGGAGGAGACCATAGTAGGATCTTTATAATAAAATGTCCCTGTGGTAAGATATTTTATTACCTGAGGGCCTAATTATTTTTTTTTCATCCTTGAAATGTATAACACTCCCATTGGCATAAGCTGGGTGCCTACCTGACCAGAAATTGAATTTGAACTTTTGAGCGTGATCCGCAAAAAATATTGAACACATTGAGAAAGAAGGAAATGCTTGTTACAAAAATACACAGCTTGTGCAGTTTCATCTCTCCCTGTGTCTTTGTAAGTGGGCACACATTCTAGGACACATGAACACACACACTCAGAGTGGAGAAACCTTTTATGTAACTTTTCCTCAGTATTTAAAAAAGTTTCACTTGCTATCATACATGCACTTTTTCTTTCCTTACTGCATAAATACTCCCCTAAACATTTTTTGAAACTCTTTTTATATCTTCTCTCAATTTTACTGCCCAAAAGCAAACAAACACAGTAATTTTAGTCTTTCAAATGATATCCCAGTTTTGTTTGGGAAATGTTAAGCATGGCCTTCTGTATTGTCTTCCTCTGGATTTCCTTCAAATGACCCACTTGGGGAGGGCTTGGGCTTTTTGAGGTGGACTCTCATTGTCTGCTCATGGCTCAACAGGCTCAGCCCTGACCCCAGAGTAGATGACCTCATCAAATCCAGGCCTTCTACACAAAGGTCCTGATTTCCACAGAAGTGGGGGTTTGTAAGTATTCATCATCCTTTATGACAGATAATGTTCTATGCATGTCAGATTGTTCAGTGAACCCCCAGAGAGGGGTGGTGGGAGGAAGGAAATCAGGTTGAATTATTATGAAGGCTTTTTTTAAGCAGACATACAAAGGACATTTTGGAGGCACAGTAAGTGCATGTGCTGGTGAGAAGATTTAAATCTGAGTTATTAGTTAAAAAAAGCAATCCTCCACTTTATTTTTTAACAACACTCTAAAGTTTTACAGCTAGGTGAAGGTATTTGTTATAATATGCATCAAAGGGTTCTTGCTATAATGAAAGGTACAAAATAAATTATTCTATGATCACATTCAACATTTTTGCTTTATTCATGTTATCATTAGAGATTTCTTCTCAGGCAGCTAGATATTGATGATAGTTGTGAATATTTGATGTACTTTAGTAATTTGAGTTAGAGATGTGAATAAGGAATGAATTGATAAGTAGTATTATTCAAATTGAAAAGTGTTTATCTAATATGCAAGAATCATCCTGTGATTACAATATCAATATACAGTTTAGCATTGTTAGATGATTTCATTTGCTAGTGGTTACCATGTCCTTAAAGGTAATATAGGGTATCTGGATCCCTGTGGGCAGTGTCTCAGCTCAGTAAGCATTGAGACCATGATTCTCATCCCAAGGTACAACATGAATCTGAATGAGGGTCAAAGATTTTATCTTTCCTTATGTTTATCACTGGAACAAGAAATTAAAGGGATTGATCAAAGTATTGTAGAGGTGGGTACTTTTTTGTTGATACTATGTTTAATGTTAATTTTGTAATGGAGGAGTTGGTCTAAAATCACCATCAAATCTTACCTGACCACAAGGAATTCATCCCTGTGTTTTCAAACTCAGCATGTTCTAAAATTGCTATCTTTTGATTCTGAATATTCCAACTAAGGTAAGGTAGTCAGTTCTAAAGTATTTCAGCTAAAAAAGCTTATTTGTTTTTGCTGCTTAAGACACACTCAGATCCTGTCATCACTCTTGGTTCAACACAGCAGTTTCAAGGAAAATGCAGATCTATATTATTTAGCTTTCTTCTCAGAGAGGGAAAAAAAGGACCTTTTTTTTAAAGAGAAAAATATCCAATGCACTTTTGTTGTGGTTGAAAATGACATGGCAGTGTTTTTTCTCTTTCCTCTCTATTATAAAGATTGACATGCTCATTTTCTTGCAAAAAAGGCATTAGATTCAGTAAATTTGTTTTCAAAAATAGCACACTCATCACCATTCTGCTCTAGAAGCAGTGTGAACATTAAACTTCCATTATTTCCATTAGCAGAACACATATAATGCACTTCAAAAATACAATTAGCCACCAAGTCTGGCTGACAGTTATGCAGGTGATTGTAACCATTGTGAGTGTAAGAAGTGAATGTAGCTCTTGGTAATGGGTATCTTTGACAATGGAGGAATTTCTGCAGTGAAGTAGGAAAATTGTATGCAAGGTAAATAATTTCTGTTTTTACATGAGTCTCCAGACATATTTGCAAGTGTATGTTGCTTAGTAATCCAAACTAAACACACCAGAATGAGCCAGCATTTTTAATGAGACAATGTTTTAATAACAATGTCAAAAATGAAAAGCAGCTTTTCATAGGTCTTCAGATTAATATATAATCCTTTGGGGCAAAAATAATTATACTGTGGGTCTATTCTAAATAGAAACATTTCCCTTGTAACTAGATTGTCCTGGTAGATGTGGACCAAAGCCAGTTTACAAATAAACACAAGTTGGGTGACAGATTGGAAGGAGCAAAATAGGTTATCACGTTCAGTTGCTGGTTATTTGAGGTGACAATATTATATGCCTTTCTACAATGCCCTTCCCCATAAATATTTCATAGACCTCTATTTTAAAATCATTGTTTATAACCATCCAATGTTTCTGTGTGGAAAAGTATTTTAGCACCTCCCTTCTAGGAGGCATAGAAATCCTTCTCTATCTAAATGCCAGTATAAATGCATTGCACACGTGTTATTGATTTCCCAGAAATGGCTCCATCAGGACAAGCTGGTTTTGGCTCCTAAATGATCCTGGCTGTGTTGTGTGTGTCTGGCTGGGCTGGCAGTAGTGACATAACATCATGAACAAAGTGCCTTTCCACACTGCAAAGGCAAAAAGTGGTTTGGACAGTCTATTTATTTGTTTGTCTGTCTCGTACTATTTGTTTGTCTGACATCTGTGCACATCTACAGAACTGTCAAGATTCCTGGAGAACACAAGTCTATGTATTTCCCATTTTTATCAGGGAATGGACTGCTGAGTGGACTGCCACAAGCTGCCTCTGAGACAAAGGAGCTCTGAGCAAACAACCCTACTGCATGCTATTGCTTTAATGGCATGATTTAGCCTTTCAGGATTTGTCAAGAAAGAAATTTAGGAGTTTAAACAGTAACTGATAAAATTCAGAAACAAACTTTATTTTGCTGAAAGTGTTTTAATTTGTGGATTAACTTCAAAGTTTCATTGTTTTATCTCTCTGTCTAGTAATTGTCTTTTACCTTGTAAATACATGTGAAACAAACATATTTGGGTATTGAAAAAGGTGTTTGTGTGTATTTTTGTAGTATATCTGCATGCTTGTATTTTTTTGCCTCTAATATCTGCTTGGTTCTTTCTATAGAGTTTATGTACTGCTCTTTGCTATTAGCATTTGAAGACTTTTCAGCATTAACTTTTAAATGGAATCACAAGTCATTTATCTTAGAATGTGTGCTGAGAAGTAATCAATTGTAGCATCACTTTATTGATGGTGTTTTGAAAGTCTTCCAGAAAAACTCTTTGCCTTGTTCTGTAGTTCATTCTGATGGGATTGATTTATGCTAAATATATGTCCTTGGGTTCCACAAGAGCTGTATTTTAGTGGTTGGCATCTTCCTATCCTTCATTGGTGGTAATAATAACAACAACAAAAAAAAAAAGGATAATGTTGCTCATGAAAATACTACAGCCATTAACAGAATTTAATTATTCAGAGAAGTACAACGGAGCCATTAATAAGGCACTGTAATGATGTTAAACACCACCCACAAAACAGGACCATTCTTATACTCCCATGCAGATTTCACAGACTGAAGCCTTGTTTGTGATAAGAAAGAAAAATATTGAACACAAAATCTGCTTAATTATGAAGCAAAAGTGATTTCAAATTAAGAGAGGAAGTAAAATTTGTGAAAGAGGGTGGAATAGTAAAATACTGTGTTCTTCTTATATTATTTTATATGTAACTTTCATTAATCCCATGGCAGAAAAATTTCCAGAAGCAAGACAGACCTTTGTAAGCCTCAGGTTAAGGTTTCCCTCTTTAAAGAGTGAATACCAATGAACTCTAGAAAAAATTTAAAAAAGAAGAATTAAAATAATCAATATGACAAAGTAAATGTATGCAGAATAGCTGCAAATGTTTTATTGTAATAACAGTGCAATTGCATTTGAAAATCTAGAGACATCTCTGGGGAGACAAACCTGTGTCAGATGTAAAAAGATACAAAATTTTAAATTATTTTCAAGTATCTAATGAAACCTCTCAACTGAAACAGGGTAGCTAAATTATTTATTGAAAAATCTAATTAGTACATGTAGCTCTTAGAGCTTGGATTTAGTCTTTCTGAAGTGACCCATATATCTCAGAGAACAGGATATCAGAAGAATTCCAAAGAATGCAGAAATTGCTAAGAGGTATTAAAGAAGCAATTTCATCTTTCCATGTAATATCAACTGCATAATTTTCCTCTGATCTACATTATGGAGGAAACAATAAATGTTGTATATTAAGAGACAAAAAATAAATCTATTTCATCTTGTTCCATGAATTCTCAGGCTTCTGAAATTCATGAAGGACAAAACACTTTCAAGAAACCAATACTAGGGATCACTGACTTCCTCCTCTATATATGTTTTAACACGAAGTAATGTTTTTCTAACTGTAATTTGTTGACAGAAGTTTCTCACTTTTTGAAAACATTAGTTCAAGCAGACAAATACAGCAATGGACAGCTTTTCCTGGTGTTGGACTTGGTCTCCTGGAAGGTACTGGGGTGTGAGCAATGCCAGCAAGAGGGAGAGTCACCCCTCTATTAGTCATGATGCCTGGAAACTTTTAGTATTGCTTGACAGAGGATTAGAACTCTGCTTTCTTCATGAAAACTGTACTTGTTGGGCTGCCATTTCTACTCCCTTTCCTTACACCCTGAGGGAAAAAAATGAGTATATGTACATGTGTGTATGTGCTTGTGTGCAAAAAGGCAAGAAAGGGAGAAAATAATCTAAAAATTTGTTGGAAGAAAGATACTTGTCAGATGTGAGTTCTGGGAAAGAATCTGAAAAAGCTAAAAAAGCTGAAATGGTCGAGCAGAGTTTTTTCTATAATCCAGTGAATGCATCATTTAAGACATTAATTACCAGTGAGAAAATGAGACAATAGAAAGAGAATAATGGCTGATCATGTTTAAATCACTGAGTCACATTCAAGCATCATAATCACTGGTAAGTTACAGGTTCAAGAAAATACTGACTTTCCAAGATATCTAGAGGCAGTGATATTATTTACAAAAGAGATTTTTTGGTTTTTTGCTCTTAGAAATTTGCCTATTTTAATGATAGATTCCCTTATTAGTAATCTGAACAGGATTTCCCCCGGTTATAGGAAGTCCTTCTACCAGAACAGATTAAAAAATTGCGAAGAAAGATCCAGCTGCTTAAAAATGTAGTTACATCTCTCAAAGACTGGAAAACCAAGGGGTTTGAAAAATCAGCTCTGTTGGAGCTGTGAGGGGAGTGTGGAGACTCAGGTCCCTGTTATCCTCCAGGGAGATCTGGAGGCATGGGGAGTGTGCTGAGAATGGACTGCAGCATTTTGAAATTGGGCAGCATTTGCAAGAGGTTATTTCAGAGAGGAAGTAGGCAGGATTTAGAACAGGGAATGTGCCTATGTCCCTTGTTTTCAGAGACTGCTAAAACCAGGTCTCCTTAGGTGTTAGCATAACATATTTTATAAATCAGGGTGGGGTACTCAATGCAGGATGAGTGGAAAGAGAAAATAGTTCTCAATCTTTACCTTTTCTTTGTGCTTGCATGTAGATTATCCAGCCTGTCCTGCCACCAGTCAGGAGAGGAACAGAGAAAATGTCTGTGTTTCTGGAACCCAATGCTGTGCATGGCTGGACTGAGAAGGGAAGGGAGCACATGACACTGCCATATAGAAACACAGAGAGAACAAGTAGGAATGCTCCTGCAGCACTTAGAGGAAATATAGTGTCCCAGAATACAGAAATGAACTTTTCAGGGAAAAAGATATATCCTTTTAAAAGTCAGGTTGGAAAATACCAACGTGGTGAAGACGTGCCCTCAGCACGCTGCTGCCAGTGGGCTGTGCTGCAGGGCACCATTTACTTCTGCTTCCCTCTTGTTAGCTATTGCAGGTGTACTGTATTGCCTGCATTTTCATATCCTGTCTTTAACATAATTTATCTGATTTTGTCTCATTATTTTTTTATATTAGTCCCAGGAAATGCATTAACTGCCCTGCTGGTTTAATATTTCCTCCATGCTACAGGAAGACAATTTTCAATATTTTGTGCAAAGATTAAAACATTCACTCAAAGTTCTTGCTCATATTTATTAAAGGACAGTATTTCTCTCACCTGTACAGTGGTGGCAGTTTTTCCTAGAAATACATCTTCCATTTGGGAAATCTTAACTTCTAGTACAATAAATGCACTGACAACCACCATAAAGTATGAACAAGACAGATACCAAGTGAGAGAAAACTATAAGAGGCCAGGTATTGTTTTTAATTTATGGAGACAGACTGTGGTTATTAACAACTTCTAAATCCCAGTAAAAGCTCATTATGCCCAGTTAGTTACAGTGTAGCTCACTTTCTCTTTAGAAATGCAGTAATCCAGATACTATAGGATCCATTCTTCCATGTGATAGGGAAATTTAGGCAAGAAAGTGAAAGGGCTGATGGTTATTAGCACTAGTGTTGACATTAAAGAATTCAAGAGACTCTCTGAGGAGCTGAACCTGTGTCAATTGTGAAAGGAAAGGGGGTTGTGAAATAATTTCATTCCTATAATGAAATCGCTGACATGAAATCTCCCAGTTGCTGAATTATTTAGAGGAGGAAAAAGTTGTAAGTAAAATCTGCTTTTTTCATGGCTAAAATAATTGCTTCTGTATTTTATACTTCCTCATTTTTCTCTGGAGGCTTTTTATATCCACAAGTAACAGGTGGACTTTCACCACGTATAGGCTTTTAGCAATTTCTTTTATGAAGTAAGTCATACAGAAGGAAATAATTAAGATAGCCAACAGGTTAAACCTGGGATGCAATGCCCAGTAGCAGAAGCCACTTAATCTTTTTGGACATACACATTTTATGTGAAGGAGACCTTCAAGGAGTTCTCTTATAGACCTGTGTGGGTGTCTCAGACAAAGTTCTTCTCTTTTTGAACTCACATATACCCAATGGGCTTTGCTATAGGACTTTCAAATAAAAAATAAATCCCAAGTCCACACTAAGGCAAGCTGAAATGTCAGAGCAGAGCTCATGCTTTTAAATGTGTTTAGTTTTTTGAATGTCTGTTTTGTTTAGTCAGGTTTTGCCTAAGTGTAGGTTGTGGATGTAATTTCCTTGTGGTGGTTTGGTTATAGCACAGACAGAGCCTCCTGAAGGCTTTTTCTCCAAGTTTGGAAAATGACTTCACTGCAGTCACACATGTTTAGTTCAGCTGCTTTCCAGAATTTACAAGTTTGACCAAAACAATGGCAAAACCCAATTATTGCAAGATCCCTTTTACACTTAAGGTGACACTGAGGGTTAACAGTTGCTTCTGCCCATATGTGTTTGCAAATAAATACTGATTGTGCATTTGCCTTTTGTGTCCAAGCATCAGTGTTTATTACTCACTCAACTTGCTATTTTCCTCCACTGTTATGCTAACAACTTTCTTCAGTGAGGTACTGCAGACAAATCTTTTTTAATGTGGTTTTCCATCTCCTGGGCAACATTAAGCCTTTACATCCTCACACCTCAAAATCTCAACTTTTTCATTTCAAGACCTAACTCCTCATCTGTCTGCTGACTTTTAATCTGTCTCTGTAAAGCCTTATTGCACATCTAACTCTTACAGTGTCATTTCTCTTCCCTAGTGGTTAACCTCAGAATTTTCAGTGGAACTACAGCAAATAATGAACAATAAACATTTCTGGGAATATAATGAGAATATAGATATTTATATGGGACTGAGCATTCAGAGAAGATAAAGTTAAATCTTGACAGAATTCTGGCAGTGAGGGAAATTTTGCATTATATGACTCCAGCTATTCCAAAGAGAATGGAACACTGCTATGGAAAATTGCAAAACATTGATGGCCAATCAGTTGTCATTTCTGGTAAATTGTATATCATAGTTGTAATAAAAAGAGCAGTAAAAATTATTCATATTATGCTTCTTATCATGTATTCCTTTGATGTGAAGATGGGGAGAAGAAAAGGCCTTGACCCTGTGTAAGCACTGCTCAGTTATAGCTAAAACATCCCTGTGTTGTCAAGCACAAATCCCTCTGTTTCCAACACAAATCCAAAATGTAGCCCCATACTAGCTACCATGGAAAAAATTAACTCTATCCCAGCCAAAAGCAGCACATAGGTATTCTCTTTCAGCCAAAGAAATAATGGTGTTCAAAGAAGCATTCTGAAAAGGAAGCTGCACTGAGTAAAAGCTTTGCTGTGACATATGAGCTGATATGGAAAGCAAAGTGGTCAGGGATTATGAAAAAGGCAGCATTCTCCTCAATTAGCTTAGCCTGTAAATAAACTGCAGAAATTCCTGTGTTAATTATGACCAAAAAAAAGTCTAATCTTTAATTTAAAGGTTTGATGATGGTTCTGCAATAGACTTTCATTAAGGGGTTAGGATAAAAAATAAATTTTCTTTAGGTGGAAATTTGTAAATTCAGGAGATTTTAGAATGAGTGGATGTGGTGAGCCAGACTGTTCTTTCCAGTCCTGTTTGGTTATGCAGCTGCTGTTTACCCTCTTACCAAATATTTCTTATTTGTCCTGTGGAATTAAAGACAGTTACCTGACTGCTTGTCTTTAATTCTTATGTCTTAAATGAGGGCCATATATTAAGTCTGAAATGTCTTCAACACTTTAATAAATCTAAAAGGCTCTTGAGGAACTGAGACAACCAGGAGGCATTTCATTACGTGCTCAGGTGTGTTGAAAATGGTAATGTATGAAAAGTTTAAATTGCTACAGTTTTTCTTCCTGTTTCTCACTCTTGTGCTGTAAACATGAGAGGCATTATTTATGGACTATTTCTTAACATCAGTGTAAAGTCTCACATCACCATTTGGCTTTCTTACAATGTCTGAAGTGGTGAAGGTTGTTCAAGTAGACCAGTCAATGATTTGTGATTTACCATCTCTTTTTCATTGAAGTGATATGCCAGGGTAATACAGCATAACAGCTCCCTCAAACCCTGCTTTAATCATTACTTGATGTTGCATGAAGTCATAGTAACAACGAGTCCAAATTCAATATCTGTTGGCTTCCTCATAGCATAATAAGTGGCTGATGATTTTTAGCTGTTAGAAGTTCTTCTACTATCCTCTATTCTCCATGAACTAGAAGCTTTTCAGATTCTTTGTTCTAAGATATTTGTGGTTTGAGACATTGGCATTTCCAGCTTCACATTTGATCTGATGTGACTGAACTGGTGGCCTAAAATTAATTTTTAATGAGCAAAATGAAATATGCATTTGTAAAATGAGATTCATCTAAGGCAGGAGCAGCTAAGATGAAACATGCCCTAAAACTACCTATATACCTCCTTGATACTGTCAATTACAAGAAGAACCTCTGGCAATGAGGTCAGAGGTAGAAATCTACAGTTTAGGTATCTCAAATGAGGTCAGTCTAAACCACATATAACATGAATCTGTGAAGCTTGACATGTAGGTTGCCTTAATATCTGTCAATTCCATCAGAAACTTCTGACAGCCCTGGATGTGGCTTCCATCCGTGTGTGCAGTCTCATTTCCAATAGCTTTTGGTTTTTTGCTTACCACCAAATGACTTCAGGCCTCGACTTATTCAAGGAACAGAATTTTCTTCTGATTCTTTGACTTCTGTGTACACTTTTCATTTTGCCCTTTTCAGATTTCTAACTGCTTCCTTCTTAAAAGAACAAAGAAAGCTCCTGCAGACTGAGAGCTAACAGCTGACATACTGGAGGAAAGTGCAGTCTCTGCTCCCATTTGCTTAACTGTGGCTCATGAGAGCTTCCAAGAGATCCCCTCTACTCACCAGGAAGTTCTGGAGCACCACCCACTTATTTAAAAATGGTTTTCTATTTGAGGCTGTGCCACAAAGAGGTGATAGAATCTCTTTGTATCCTTGATTACCATTGAGCTGTTAGGGAAATCCCTACCAAACTGAACAAAACAATTCAGAGCAGAAGTTATCACGTAATTTTTGGTTGATATTGTTGCAAAGCTTGCTCAGTGACAATTGTGAAATTATTTGGAAAATTTGTCTGTGCAGTAAAATACACTGCAAACCATAGTCACAGTCATCCCTAGATGACACCCAAGGTGTTGTATCAGGCAGGTTCCCCAAAATTACAGCAAGCAAGATTCTAGCTTATTTTCTAGTCTTGAAAGGAGGTCCCCTTGTTGCAGTACTGCATCAGTCCAGTGATACAGTGCTGATTTTTATCATGGTTCCTGCCAAACCCATTAGCTTCGTAGAAGACTTATGGACAAAAGGCTTGTTGATTTTGTAATTACTAAATTAGCAGAATTTAAAAGAAAGAAACACTGCTGAAACAAATTATAAGTGCCCAGATGTTACATGTAACATTTTATTGTGTTTTACTTATGAAATGCACCATCATTCTGGATTTGGTTAGTGTATAATATCAAAGTGGAATTTTTACAACAATTGAACAGGTTTTGTCAGATAGATCTAAACTAAAGAGCTGCTTAATTTCTGTCTTCTGGCATACTGACATCTCTAAAAGTAAACAGCATGTCCATAGTTTACTGTTCATTATGGCTTAAACTAAACAATAATCAGTCTGTGAGACTCAGGCATTTAAAGTCAGTTTTGTCATTTTCTTCAGTTTATTTGTTTATACAAGAGCTCAGCAGTTAAGGCAGTTTCAGTCTATGATGGAGATTATTACTGAATGTTATTCTCTGGTGTTTCATTGCCAATCCTCTGTATAACACACACCAACTATGCTATAGCCTTTCTTAAGGAAACTTAGTTTTACAGTTCTGTAAACATTTTTATTCTAATCTAATACTGCTTCAATTATTTTACTTATTATTAAAATATTAACTTGTTATTAAATTATTAACTTGTTATTAAATTATTTTACTTATTATTTCTGATATATTGTCTTTTCAATTTACATTTCCAAGTCTTAGGTAGTTTTTTTTTTTTTTTGCAGTTATTCTTAGTTTGAAAGGCTCTACTATTTGTAATCAAAATAAAGAAAAATAATGGACATTCCCCTAAATGGAAAAAATATTGTACCATAATTGAATAAACTCTTACAATGCCTTGCCAGAACACTGATGCAGGGGTCATTTATATGACTGATGCTTTCTCTCAAAGATGCTGAGAGATTCACAGGCTGCATTCGATTCCAGGAAGGGTCTGTACCAGAGATTCCCTACTTGATTAGGAGAGATGCATTGCTCCATCTGGCAAAAAGAGGCAGTGATGTAACTGGGAATAAAGGGCAAGAACTTCACTCTGTTGAAGAAAATGGACAAAAGGGTAAATATTTAGATACATCTTCCTTGTCAGTTCAACACAAAAGGGCAGGAGAACTGGAAACCTTCAAATGAGTTTCTATCGACCAAAGCAATAGCATAATCACATTAAAAGGAGTGGCATGGGGAGATGCAGAGCTGCCCAGGGGCTTCTAACTGCTCTAGTACTATTTGTTCACCCTTTGTTTAACACCACCATTAGAAAGCCTAATGGTCTGTTTATATCAGACTATTAGACACATGGCAAGATCTTTAATAATTGGAGTGTGATATGTAGTAATGGGCTATTGTTTGCTTGGTGCTCCCTACAATCAAGCCAGTGCTGAATATTTATTTACTGCACTTCCAGATATAAAGGCAGAGGTGTTGGAGCTGCCAGAGAGAAATACTAGGGTGAAAACATGCTTTCCTGAGGCCCTGTAAGCTGAAACATTATCTGCTTGTTTTATCTGGATTTTTTTACACAGCATGGTGAGTTATTTGATAACATCAGCTTGAGGCTATGCTTAGATCATGTTTCCTCAGAACACTGTCTGGAAGGCTGTGCCAGACTGTAGTGTCATTAAATATATATTACAAATGCTCCAACAAATTAGGTAATTAATTAAAATACATTTCTGTAGGAGAGGCCATTTGATATTACTATTCTTCTCATGGTAGATTAGGTTTGATGATGCTGTATTTATGATATTCTTTCTGAGCCATTAAAACCTATTACTGGCTTTGGAGAAAACATATTTGAAAGCAAGGGGTTTTATCATGTTTTAAATACATTTGTGAAGTTAAAAACACATTAGCAATGTTAAATTTTCTTTCATTTCTCCTAGAAAATAAATATTGAATGTGTAGGACTGAAGATAAAGCAATAAAACTCTTACAGAGGAATTGAAAAACCCCAACAAAACAACCAAGAGCACTCTTCCCACTCCACAGTCCTCATAGTTATCAGACTAGCTTTTGTGCCTCTCTAGAGTGAGAGTACATTGTAGGCTTAGCTGGCTTTTGTATTTGCTGTAGCAACATAATGGAAACAAAGTATGAAGGACGTCCAGCCCCAAGAGCTAGCCACAATTGTAAACTCCCAAACAGCAGTCAATACTTGTTTTGTAACTTTTATATTGAAATCGAGTAACAGTGTACACATAGCAGAGAGCTTCCTGTAAGGGCCTGGCCATGTTCTTGGTGCCCACCTCTGTGCTGGGGGCTGTGGGGCTGTGTCTCTGCAGGAGGAGGTCGGGCAATTTCTTGTGCAGGGCGGGGAAGCAGTTGTGTTCCTTTGGGGAAGACCAAGGCAGGCTGCCAGCAGGGATGCCTGGTGAGAAAGAAGACCAAACACTGAGGAGCAGCCCCTACTTTTTCTTCTTAAACAAGATGATGGCATTTCCTGTCTTTTGAGTAGAAAGAAGAAACCTACTGTAGAAATTTTGTACATGTAATCTTCAGTTTATTTTTAGTACGCCAAAGCAATATCTGTGAAGAACAATAGGCTGCCTTTAGATGCCATGCTTCAGACCTACAACTTGAAGAACCTGATTCTTCTTTCAGAGCAATTTAATCTCATTTCCTGCCATGAGATTTCAGCTGATAGATATGCAAGTCATAAATAATTAAAAGGTCACGTATGCCTAGAAATTCCTGAAGTGTAGCATCCATAGGGATTTTGCCTAGGAATAAAGGGCAGCAAAGCAATGATAATGATTCTCTTGAAAGTGAAAAATAGACTTTTTCACTAATCAATGGACAGACAGGAACAATCAATACCCAATCTAAAGAAGAAAAATCAATAGCACTCAAAACACGTGGTTCCTCTTTTGCATAGGTTATCCTACTATAACATTTTTTCATCCCATGGCTTGGGAAATTCCAGTACATTTGCATATAAATTCTCTTCCATCAACAATGTCAAATTCCCTTTCCCAGCTCTGTTATTGGGATACTGTGGGAAAAGATAAGAGAAAACATACACCATTGCTTCCACTTCTACTGCAATTTATAAAGAAGAACTGGTCAGGTATTATGATAGCAATCATGCTCCATAATGATTATTCCATCCCTTCATAATAGTGTAGTATAAAGGTTCTGATGTTTATTAATTCCTTTTTATTGCAATATTGACATAAAATGCAAATTTCTTATCAATAATTTTTATATTATATCAAAGTTATAATGATTGTTAAATAGCTAAACAAAAAAAAAATATCCCTGATAAAGCAAATTTAGTGAAGGAACCTACAACAGCAAATTACTGGTCAATAAAATAGTATGAAAAGCAAGACAGTTAATAAAGATGACAGCTCCTGCCCACTGTATATAGGAAAAGAGGAAAATTGAAAATAGAAATCAAATTAACCTTATTATTTTCTCAGGGAATTTGTGTAACTGAGAGCTTCAGTAAGAACTTACTCCCATTTGCTCCACAGTCCAATGGCACTGAGCAAACAGAAATAACTCTCCAGGTTTTATGAGCTTTCTTTGCTACAGTTCATCAACACAGTGAAAATTTCATTGTGTATCTAATTAACATGAACTGAAGGTAATAGGATGGCTTAAAAAACAATTGCAATTGCATATATTTTCCCTTCCATAAAGACATCAGTGTGTGCATTTTTGCCTAATAAATGCTTCACTCAAAAGCATTTATTGTTCTTGACAACTGAAGGGGCAGAGGGTGGACAATTTCTTGCACAGCTCATTACAACCACAATCATGAGAAACAAATTCAGATACTCATAACCAGAGAGGGATAGAATCTGTCCATCCTAAGGTTAACATATAATTCAAATCAGTTCACTAAAAGTTTCCTCATAGTGCAATTTGTTTTTAGCAGCATGGTTGTCTTCCCCACACAAAACGTCTGGTAAAGCACCTGTTGCATCAAGTTAAGGAGCTTCTCAACCTTCTGAATAAACAGTTCTCAGACATATAGTTCTTGTCATGGTAAAGTGGGTCAGTTATTTATAAAATTATACATTTTCCATGAAGAATATCCAAGAGAGACTTAGAAATTAATTTCCAATTGCTGAAACGAAACAAGGAACAGAAAAGGCTCATAAGTGTTTTCAAAAGAAGGCATTTATTAATAAAAAATTTAATTTGACAAATAGTATAAATTTCAGACCTAAACACTTTCATATCTTTGCAGTATATTTCTACAGAGCAGAAGTACAGAAAAAAATTGAGAGGGTAAGGAAGTTGATAAAACTGTGGTACTAAAATGTGAGAAATTTTTGAACTATTTGCATTTGATTAATGTGAAAAGATTCCTCCAAAGTCCAGGGCAAATACCTACTCACCCACCCCTACTCTAAATATTCATCTACCTGTAGATTCCATATTTTTTTTACTATTTCCATTCCTCTTTTGCCATTTAATCATTTTATATCTCAATTCATGGTTCTAAAATGCATCTTCTTTCTTCCTTCTTTCCTCTACCTCTGTTCTATTTCATCTTCTAATCTTTTGGTTCTATGAGAGTCCAGTTTTTACTGTATGTTCAACATGTTTAATTTTTTGGGTATTTTTTTAGTGTGTGATAACTTTAAAGTGGATAGTTATATGTTTACCAGTGCAAGGCAACTACCAGCCTGTGTTAGTGCACTGTCTTAATGACCAAGCATAGAATTATAGATCACTGAGTGGTTTGTGTTGGATGGGACCATAAAGGTCATCTAGTTCCAACCCCCAGCCTTGGGCAGGGATGCCTTTGACTAGACCACTAGGTTGCCTCCAGAGCCCTATCTAGCCTGGCCTTGAACTCTCTCAGGGGTGGAATGTCCAAAACTTACCCAGCTACCTGCTCCAGTGCCTCATCACTCTCTGAGTGAAGAATTTCTTCCCAATATCTAACCTAAACTCTACTCTCAGTTTAAAACCATTGCCACTCGGTCCTGTCATGTCCTGCATTTGTCTAGTGCAAGACTGACAATGGATAAAAATCCATCTGTGTTTCATAACTCACTGCTCATAAAATTCTATGCTCTCCCTGTGTAGCAGTTTATCAGTTCCTTCTTGAAACTGAGGGAAATAATTTTTGTTGAGCAGAACTCCAGTTATAATGTGATGAGTTTTTCTGGGGGGTGAGATGATGGTCCTGATTCTTCCTCAGGCTTTGAGTTTCCTCTCCTCCCAGAGAAGCTGGGAATTTGTGTACATTCATGTGCTGCTGCCAGAAGTCACAAGAAGTTTTGGAGATGATTCTGGAGCAAATAGAAGGAGTGAGTTGTAGTTACACAGGACATCACAATAGCAAAGGGATAACGTACACCTGGAGGCATAGCTGATATTAATGACAGCACCTACTTTGACCACAGTTAGAACCAATCCAAAGTCATATTCCCATGCTGAAGGTGTCCTGCCGCCACTTCTTTTGTATCACTTCCAAGGATTAGCATGGAGACATAACTTCTGGTCTCTTCTGTGTGCTGCTGCTTTATATGTCCTGAATTACACTTCCTGAATTACACTTCCTGAGCTACTATTCAGTAGCTAATGACAGATTTGAGAATTAACAGACTGTGACTGCAATATTTCTTTAGTGATGGTGATTTGTTGCCAACATTGTTCATGCTTTACCTGCAATCAGGATGTTGTACTTCTGTCTTAGCATTATCATTCCTGCCTCTGCTGTTCCAAGATATTGGCAATGGACTTTACACACTCAGTTTTGATGTACCTGGAAAATGTCCAGATTATACTCTTATGAGAAGGAAAATTCCAGAGACTCTTGATAACAAATTCTTGCAAATGGGTAAGTAAAAGGAAATTGAAGACCAGGTATGTCTGGTAACGAATATTTATAACAGAATTAGTCTTTAGTAGTGTATTCCCTCTAAAACATATAAACTTATCATTAATAAAATTATCAAAAGGCAAAAGAATCTTTACATGACAAACAGTTGCACCTACTGTTGGTCAGGAGAATTGAGAAATGCAAAAAAACCACTCTTTAATGTCAGAGCTTTGTAAGAAGAAACTTAACAAGATGGTGTGGAAGAATTGAACAAAACCACATGGATAATAAGTATATTCATTTCTATTGTTGCCTAAAGTCCAGATTAGTTTCTGAGCAAGGATCACAAGCTTCAAGCCCAAAACTTAGGCTGGGAAATCACTAGAAGCTAAAAAAAAATAAAATACTTTTATCATGGTCATAAATTAGGGCACAGATTTATTTTTCTTCAGGTTTTTCAGTTTCCCAGGGGCTGCTGACTGTGGGGTAAGTGAGAAACAAAATGTTTAGAAAGGTTCAAATTTAGTTTCTCAGGTTCATAGGTAATATGCTCAGTAAAGGTGTGAATTATTATTTTGTCTATTCTAGACAAGGTTCCTCACACAGACTGAATGTGCCTGTTTCTGTCACTGACACCCAGCACATAAACCACTCCTTCTTCTGACCCCAAGAAGAATTGGGATTCATGCACATGAATTCCTCACACAACTTGTGTTAATGGGAGAATTATAAGTGAAGTTTTTGTCTGCTATTTGAGCAGTACCCTCTTGCTGGGAGTAAAGCCTATTTATCTCCAACTGGATTGCAGCAATAAAAGTGAGTCTAATAAACCATTCTGCAAAATGTGGTGGTGTGCAGCTGTGACTAGCACAGCACAGCAGACATGTTTACATAATTACAGGGAGCTTTCCTTCTTGCTTAAGAAGACTTGGAATTTCTGGTTGCTTGTACTCAGAACACTGTCAAATCTGCAGAATGGATTGACTGACTTCATTGGCCAAAACTTTAGAGCATAGCAAGCACAAAACCAAATCTTCTCTGACAGAAAAAGATGAAGACATGTCATTATACTTGGTGTCTTGATGATGTTGTGCAGAAAGCACCAGCCACAGCACGATGGGATTGCAACCACTGATTCAGATACAAGAAAAAAGAGAAGAAGCTCATCTGACAGAGAAACAGAATGGTATTGACTAATTGATACCAGCGCACACATCACCTGCCATGAGCATGCTATTAGGTTGTTTGACAGTGACATTTGCTGAGATTTCATAGACTAGACTGTAGGAGCAGGTGCAAAAAAGATCTTGGTGAAAGGATGGGAATTCCAAGGAGATTGAGTGATTGATTGATCGAATATGTAATAAGCTGTGCTATTCCAGCTAATAAAAAAAGAAAGTTAAACTGGGAAGGTGGAGGGAGGGCATTAAAAGAAATGCCTTGAAATGTTCTTCAACAAATTACAGGAGTTGAAAGAAGCAAAAAGTTGCACACGAGTCGGTCCAAGCTAAATGAAAAAGTACATTTTTCTGTAAGTTCTGTGAAAAAGAAAAATTGGCATTTTTATACATTATTCATTTGTATCTAACAGAAGACGCCAACAAGTTAGTTTTAAATGCTTTATTTATATGTTATCAATATATTATTCAGTCTGGGTTTATGTTTTGTGCTGGGGTATTTTAATTTTATTGTAATGTGCTTGTAACATCACTGGAGCTCCCAGGATTCACATAAAGAAGAGAAAAATTGGCTTTTCCTTTTCTTCAGTATTTGGTTACTCCCACCTCTGTGCTAAACTAGATCAAAAGAAGACAGCTGTCGTAACCTCTTTAATGAGATTTACAGTCATTGGAGCATATGGCTTTCTTCTGGATAAACCTTCTTCCTTACTCAGCCATTTCACTTATCAACCTTTAACAGCCTTTCCCAATCTTCTGAAATGAGAGTCTGCTTCATGTTAAAAAAGGCCTGTGCACTTTAATATCCAATGCAAATTTTCAAATACAGATCTAAAATGCAGTTTAAATTGCATTTTTAAGAAAAATATCACACTTCTATATTTAGGAAGGATCTGTGTTGAATTTTATTTGGGGATTTGAAATGAATACAGATCATTCCTTTTTAAGTACAGCATAATATTTCTGAACTGCAACCTTTTAAGTGTTTGCTATTCTACTTTGATCAAGGCATAGGCTCTTTGGATCTGTTTACTCCTTAGAAAGTTTTGAATTTCCTACTAGGTTTCTTGTTCTTAGCTCCTTGAATGGGAAGAAGGGGAGCAGAGAGAAGGGATGGTATCTTCATTATAAACTTTCATTCTAAGTGTCCCTGTAAATCATTAAGATGATGATATTTAAATTACACAGATATTTAAATTTTACAGTTTGTGAAAAATTATAGAAGGAGCTCTATAATTTCTCAATAAATATGATTAACATTTGGCACAGAAAGTAATGAAAAGCTTCCTGCATTAAATAAGTTTATTGGATAAGAGATGCAGACAGGAAGATGGCATCTTTATGAAAATATCACCAAATTATCAGCAAAAAATCAAAACAACATAATTTTTGTGGTTAACCTACATTTTGCTTTCAATTGCAGCATGCATGGAACAGGAGAATGCTCATGTTGAGGAAGGAATAACACAGGAAAATCCAGAAGCTGGGACCATCCCTTAAGACAATTTCAGAGAGCAATAGAGATAATGCTTATTCATGGGGACAGGTGAAATTGGGCACATGGGAAGGGTGACAACAGTGACCTTTTGAGATGTTTCTTCCTGCACTGGATTCAAGAGCCTCATGAATTTGATTCCAGCACATTGGCATTGAGGGGGCAAAAAAAGCTGTTTCATAAGTGTAGATACTTTTTTTTTTCTTATCATCAGAAAGTTTCCATCTTAGAGAACATAATTTCACGTACTTCAAAATACAATCAAAACAATTACATGGAACAAAACTTTGTAAAACATCTCATCTATAATTTTGGAATGTGACAATAAATTTTGAGGAAGAGTATCCAAGTGGTGCTCCGTTTCCCAGTGGTGAAGGTCTTAAATATTGGTGGCTACACTGCACTCTGTGATTGATATTTAACAGCAGAGGACAGCAAGGACTTACAGTTCTTGGAACTGTAAGTTAGTCATCTGAGCTTTTGGTTATTGTGAGTCATATTTTCAATGGTAAGTTATTTCTTTGAGGAATATGAATGCTATCAACCTTTTGTTTTTCCACAGGGTAAAAAAACAGTCTCAGGTATCCTGATGAAATCTCTTAGAGTTTCATTTTATTCAGGAAAGGTTAAACTAGTATCTTACCAGGGAATACTTTCAGAGTCTAGATGGAAATCTCAACAAAATCGTTGCTGTGGTTTTTTCTTTCTTCTTCAAGCACTATCCTTTTTAAGGGAACAAATATAATGTCACAAGTCTGCTGATTTAATTTGAGATCAGACAGTTAGCTTGTCATCTAAGTGTTATAAAATTGCTAACCAAACTGGAAAAAAATGTTCCTTAATTTGGCAGGAAATAATCTCGTAGTAAATCAGCTTTATATGTGGGTTTTGGGGAAGACTGCATAGTAATCTGTCAACCCTTTGCACTTAACTATTTTTTACCATACTATGAAATTTGGACCTTAATTCAGTTTCTGCTACAGAGTCACACAAACTTTGAAGGATGTTGCTTGGCACCCTGTTAAATTTGTGGTGAATTGAAATTAATACTGTGAATGCCCTGTGCACCACAAAGAGCCAATATTTTTTCCTTGTGGTTTTAATTCCTAACTAACGTGGCAGGTATCTAGCATCCATACGATTGGTTGGGTTTTGGGTTTTTTCCCTAGCATAGGAAGTAATGAAAAATGTGACAAGGGTGACTTCAGGTCTCACTTGGATGTTGTTTTTTGTTAACTTGCCCACAGAAGTCCAGTAGGGTCTGTTGCAGAGGATATATGTTCTTACCAAAGCACAGTTAATGGGACAGGAAAACTGTTGCAAAGTGAACATGCATGACAAACTTGAATATACAGAAATTTTAAGGAGTGAAATAAAATAAATTTTACATCTATATATTGTCTTCCTGTTTTTGTAGGCGTCTTATCCTTTCAAAGCAATGGAAAATGTCTTGAGCTCTGTTCTGTTCATCATTTATTTTTCCACTTTTTTCATTTGATACCCTTTCCATTCCTTTTTTTTTCTACCTGTGGATCTGTTTCAGAACTTCTCACCAGAGCAGCTAAAATGGAGGTCTGCTGCCTCACAGGCTGGGGTAGAGGCAGGAATAGGCTCCCTGCTGAAGGAGGGGAGGTTTCTCTCCCATTTTCTTTCCCTCCCTATGCTTTTCACAGCCATAGATTATATTTACCTGCAAACATGTCTTCAGTCAGAATGCATGCTCATTTCTGCAGCTGAGAGATCTGCCAAGTCTTTGTTGTCAGAGAGCTCCTGCTGAGCAGCACACCTCCCCAGGGATCACTACTGAGCAGACAGCTTTCCTCCCTGTAGGGAGATGAGATTAGCTCCATGGGTTAGAGCTTGGTGCTGATAGCACTCAAGGTTGGTGGGTTCAATGCCCATTTACTTAACACTGGACTTGATGGTCCTTGTGGGTCCCTTGCAACTCAGAATATGTTGTGAATGCCCTTTTCAGTACCTGATTTCAATGTTCTGTCAAAAAGCTTTTTGAGGTAATTTTGCTTCCTATGAAAAATATCTTCTAAATTACTATTTCCTCACAGAAAACTTCACTTTCTGCACTGCAAATTTCACAGCTAAGCCTGTATTTACCAAGAGCTTCCATCTGCCCTATTCTCAGGCTTCAAGCATCAAATCCCACCATGCATCTAGTCTTCACAAGAGCCAGGACTCCACCCCTCCTCTCCTGCCCTGCATGTATTCTCTAGGTGCCTTGCTGCCTGCCTTTCCTGTTGCTTAGCACATCCTCCCCAATTGTTTGGTCCCTCCAGGAGTGGCTGGAAATAAATTTTCAGCAGTGGACCTGCCTCCTCTCAGTTCAGCCTGGGTGTGGTCCTATTCTGCTCCTCACTCATTGCATTCCCAGGGAGGTTTTGGTGTGTTTATCCTGCCTTAATAACACACCTGGTCTTCAGTGTGCAGAAATGAGCACTGTGCAACATCTGCAAGGGATTTTAAGATGGAATTGCTTTGAAAAACCTCTAATGGATAATTTCCTAGATGTTATAATGCATTGTGCCCCCAAAGAAAGAGAAAAATCATCCTTTGAAATCTGGTTTTCTTTAAAAAAATATTATTAAGGTAAGCTCTGACTGGTTTCCATGGCTACTATCTACTGTACATCAGTATTCGCTGTGACCAGCATTTTAAATGGTCCAGGGTGAGTCCTGAGTACACAGATTCACACCTGTGAAATATCATGTGTCACATTATAGAAACAGCTTCAGCTTTGTCACATTCAGATTGTGACATTCAGATTGTGACATTGATATTTTCTGCCATAAAATATTGAATATTAAATCAAAATAATATTTTACTTGAAATGCAGTGCAGTCAGCTGAGCACCAGTTAGAAGAAAAATCCAGATTTGCACCTGCCTTTCTTCTCAGAACAGATAATATACAGTTTTCTAAAGACACAGCTGACTACTATGATCTGTGCTCAGAGAAAGGTGCTGTAGTACAGTTTTCTTACAAAGTTAAAATACATATTCTCTCATGTGTTAATTAAAATGCAAATATTCTGATCATAGTGGTTGAATCAATCCCAGTGATCTTTTTCCACAAAATTCTGTGAAGAATAATATATTCTAAGGACTGCTGACAGTATCTAAATATTACAGATTTTGCCAATAACACACCTCTTCTTTTGGTGAGACCCTGATTTCTTTATTTCTTAGAGTCCAAAATTTTAGAAGCCTTAAACTTTTTTTTCCCCCCATTGGCTAATATTTTGAAATTAAAGTGAGGAAGGCAGTTCCTAAAATTTTCTAGTTGCCTGCTGAAGGATGCAGTCCAGCATGCTAAATGGTCAACAGGCTGCCTTCTCCTCAACTAAGTGCTGTCTGAATAGTTGCTGCACCTAATCAGTCCTGGTACAATCCTCGGGATTAGTAAGAGGAATTCAAGTTAGCAGTTCTGCAGATGTTCACAGTTGTGCCTCTTTACAATTAAATAGAGGATATCTTTCACCCCAGCCTTACTATCTGTCCAGTTTTGAGGATGTCTCTTGTGAACCTCTGGTATTTTACTGTGCTCACCCAAGCGTGATGAAGAGTCTCCTCAATGCTTACTGCTTATTCTAAGTACCTGATCATTATAAATTCACTGAAGCTTCATTACAACAGGACCAAGTATAATAAATTTACTAAAATTCATAGAGATGTCTAAGGCTAGTGCCGAGGAGTTATTTGGTATTGGTTAAGCATTAATAAGAAAATGATTTATATGAAATGCTGAACAGTAATGAACTGTATTAGACAAATCAGATGTTAATGTTAACAGCAGGCTTTTTTAATATTACTATCTGCAATAACCTGCCTCATTTCTTTTTCAACTATGAAGATATTTCCCATCATGAAAACATCACATTTACATTGCTTTGACCTTTCTATGTCAATTAGTTTTCCCCCTTTTTCTCTTATTAAGTTGTACGTAATGCTTCCAGTTTGTCAGAAAATGGAGGTCAATGTCATCTTAAATGGCTTTCAAAAGCTTTTACCAGTGATTGTGTGGACACATAGGGCATTCTTAGAAGATGCTAATTTTCAGCCTTTGATATCCCAATGCTATTAAGCTCCCTATGCACTTAGTCATGAGTTGAATAAAGAAATATGTTTAAATGGTTCTCTCTTTTCTATTGTATACTAAATTCCTCACTTCTGAAGTTTATTAGCGATATGCAACACACAACTCATTCCATACACAAAAGAAGAAGAATATGTTGAACCTATCCAGTGAGTAAATTATACAATAAGTAATTATGTTAATGACATCCAAGAGAAGGTAGCTCCAAATTCTTAAAATCAGATGTCTCTGAAAATGAGTAAAATGGGATAAAAGAAGAGTAGAGATTTAAATCATAACCAACTCCTTACTCCTGAGGGCGCCAAGAAGAGGATAAGGCTTGTTTGTCCTGTTCCTTCTACCCCCACATTGCTTGATTTGAACTTCTACCCAGCATTAGGACTGCAAGAAGCTGTAGGGGCGGTATTACTTCTGTTTCTCTGTCTTGCCAATACTTTGCAGAACTTGTGAGGAAAGGGGAGTAAATAAGTGTTAGTTCTGTGCTTAAGGGAAACCTCATATGAGATGTTGTATTGCTTGTCACCACTTTCTCCCATTACATGCGTGAGGAGGAAGTCTTCTTGAATAAGAAACCCCATCTTCCTGGGAAAAAATTAACATAGCTAAACTCTTGGAGTGGAAATAAGATGAAGCTTTGATAAAAAATCACAGGGATCACTTGAAGGCTACAAGCTGTCAAATGTAACAACTGTGAGTGAACATGTTTGCCCAGAGCCTGTGAACCCTTGGTAGAAGCTTTAGGTCTTATTTACCATACGGTTCCAGGCAGTTGCTATCCATCCAGGCCAGCATTTCTGACAGGCAGCCAGATAAATTCACGCTTCTTCTCTGAGAGGCTTTGGAGCTGAATGCTAGGCAGTGAGCATCATCACTCCAAGTGCATTTGACACCAACAGCCCCCGTGGCTATGCAGTTTGGAGTAAGAATACAGTCACACACAGGGATGTGGAGAGCAGCTTAGCTAGTTGCGGTGATCAAGAAACAATCTAGTCACTTGCAGGGACGGCTACAAAGTCTGACACAGTAGAGGAGGTGGGAAACTGCCTTTATTTTAATAGATACATGCTATCAGTGCTTGACTTTGGCGGGGTGGCAGGTATCTGTGACTGAAGTTTTTGTAGGAGCCAGACCTATGTGTGACCTAGATGTCTTTGCTATGATGGATTTATCTACCTGCACAAGCAGCTGTGTGTCTTGCCAAGCCTATGGGTGTGTAAATGCCCACAGACTGTTACTATTTACTTAATTGATTGTGTGTAGAAACAGGGTTCATAGCTACTAAAAATTGATCTTACTTGGTGTTACATATGTATTGTATGTGTAGTGGTGCCTAGATTACACATCAGAGACAAGTCTGCCATTTCTTGCTCCACTGTCTTAGAGAAAAACCTAGTATATAGTATACTCCAAAGTTGTACTTTATGATGGATTTTTATAATTCTTCAAGTAAATCATACTACTTAGATAAGTGTCAGATAACAGGCACATCCTGCTATGAAAATAGATATTAGAAAATACTTAAGAACTTACAACCACTTTGGAAAATAAACTTTTCTCTCCTATACCCACCCCCAGTTAAAGAAAGAAAAGTAAAATGGAAAAATTCTCAGCAATAAAAGAGACACATTCCTACTGGTAGTCTTTAAAACTTGTACATGTTTCTCAGATACTTCTAACAACCTTTTTTATAACATTTGTCTAAATACGCCACTAGAGAGATTAAAACAAAAACAACAGTGTGTAAACTCCTTTTAGCAGCCAGAGGGGATTCAGGGAAATTTAGTTTATTAATGGGATAATAAGTAACGTACATGAATGTGCATAATACAGGCACACATGTATACACATGGATCTATATATAACAACTATGCATAAGTCAGCAGGTTTCAGGGGAAGCTGAAGTTTTCATATCTCTGTTACTAGTTACATGAGATAGCCCACAGAGAGCTGAAGACCTGGCAGCAGGGTCCCCCTTGAGTTTGCCAGACTTCAGGTTAGGATCCAAAGTATTGCACTGCTGCCCCTGATGCCTCAGGTTTTAGCTTTTATATTTTCCAGATTCTATTCTGCTTTAGTGTGTAAGTCTAGGCTTCATATTAGGGGAGAGTAAGCTCTCTCCACAGAATAGGTAGACAAAGCAATTCCTTCCAAGGACAGCCAATCCAGATTTCATGCCCAAGAGCATAAACAATGGTGGACTGAAGAGAGAAAACAAGAAGGATGGGACTTCATGGGCTAAAGCTGTAATTGGACAATTAACTCCAATATGTTAATGGACCAGAACTTATAAATGTGTGAGACCCCGTAACCTGTCGTCCATTCTGTGGCCATTTTGGGTTGTGCTGCCCAAGGTGGATCTATTTGAGGCCTTTTAATAAATACCTGCTTTATGCTTCAGCTCCATCTAGTCTCTGTTCTAGGCCAGCCATCACAAGGCATCAGTTTCCCTAAATGTTTTCTGACCAGTGATTCAGGCAGGACATTTGACCAACACATTTCAAGAAGAAACAGATAAAAAACTGTCAATGCAAGACTAAGCAGAGGAAATCACTATTTTAGTAATGTTATCAAGACAGAATGTAAGATTGTTAATGCATCCAACTAGGTTTTATCACATTTGATGACAATAATTTGCTTTCAGTAGACTTAATGGCCTGAAGTATTATGCTATTATCATGTCAATGCTGTATGAGGAAAAAGTGTTAGTTTGAGTGCTAGCAGCACCTTAGTTAGAAGACCATTATGTTGTATGCTGTAGAAAATTATATAACATTGTTACTTATAAGGGCATAAGAAAAAAGAACTTTGGTGCTGTCTTAACAGCCATTTCCTAATCCATGGTCTGTCACATACTAACACTGAATATTAGAGTGAGTGGGAGAAGATTGGCTCTGAAATGGGAAAGAATGAGAATTTATTTTAGATTAAGAAGAAAGGCTGTAGCAAGGCTGAAGGCAGGTCCTCTAGAACTTGCTGACATCTTTTACAAAGGACAAGTTTGAATACTTTAATTTTTTAGACAAAATTGACTCTTTTGTTTATTAACTTTGTATTTCAATCAGAGGAATCTGGCTAACCATAGGATACACAGAATGATTTAGGCTAAAGATACAGATTTGTGCTTATGAGCCAGATCCTATTGTGCACACCCACATGAGGTCAACATCAAATAACTTTTTTTTGCATGTGCAGAAACAGTGTGAGCTGCTGGCTGCCTTGCAGGGAACCACTACAGCTTTTACAAACCTAACTTTCTGTATTAGTGTCCTGGGATTTCAGTGGGGGATGTTGTTGGTATGGGCCTCCTAATAGGAAGAACTGGATGCAGGGCCAGGTATGACCTTCCCAGTGGTTAGAACAACAAAGCTCAGAAAGCAGAATTTCCTATAATGAGACTAGAGTATGTGACCCACAGGTTGAAGCTGACTGGGAGGGAGCTACTGTCCCCATAGCTCTTCTGATAAATTTCTTCCTGCTCACACAAGTACCTTGTCCCTATGCTACATTTTTTCCCCTCAGGTCACTGTGGTATCTGTTATGCAGCTCAGTATCAGGCATCTGGTGTCTGATTACAGCAATTATTTCAATTTCTAAGGCTACTGCTAGACAGTTTCTGCCACTGTTGAGTATTTATAGGAAAGATGCCAAGAGCTTAATCATCTCACATACATTTTAAATTATTGACTTTTATATAGATGTAAAATCAACAGGGGTTTGTTTAGGTGTGTGGGTTTTGTTCACTTCTAATGGTGTCTTTTAAAATTCAGATATTTTTCTATATTTAATCTGGAAAACTATCATCTCTTTACCTTCTTCCCACTATTGTCAGAGAAGTGGTTTGGAAAGCTTTCATACCATCTGATAACTCTTCCAATCTGTGAGGATTCACGGCATCACCTTTCCCTAAATACATATTCCCGGGGAATCTGTTGGGACAGGACTCAGGTGCTCCATCTCCTTAAATGATATCATTTGATAGAGCATGTTTGCTCTCTGCCTGCAGCAGCTGAGGTGTCTGCAGGCCCACCCTCCCCTGAGACAGCTGACATGCTGAGGATGCTGCCCCCAGGCAGGAACACAGCTACAAGTCCTCTAGTGCAAGTCCTTACCAGTGTGGTGGGGCTGCAGCACCACCTGAGCACACCCACTGTAGAACCTTCTTGAAGAGCTGGATGTTAAAAACCTCCCACTGTGTATGCACAGAGATGAACATCCACATCAGCCAGCTCAGGACTTATAACCTGCTCTCCTCATTCCTCTTGGTGTGGGACTGGGCATTTCCCACAGCGCCCCTCTGGGCTAAGTTAACACTTTCTTTGTAACAGCATTCTCTGTATGTACACACTGCATTTTTATACATATGCTTTATATTTTTTAACCAGTATAAAAATATTCAGAATATCCTGGCCTACCTTTCAATCTGATTTTGATGATTTTCAGTTAAGCCTGTAGCATGATGCATTTTAAGCGTAAATTATCTTGAAATAATGAGAGAATTAAAATGAATGAGGAAAAGTAGACTTCAATTATTTTTGTGGACATCTTAAATCTCCTGCGATTGCATTTAGTTCGGAGAAAATAAGCTCTCTGCCTCCAACGTCAAGTCATTTGCCATACTAGAGTGATGGAAATATTCCCAAAGGAAGCTGCTGCTCTGCAAAGAGAAAACAGCATTAGACATTTAAAGCTTCAATGGTTAAAACGTTTACTTCATAAATATTAAAGCCAAGCCAAAGCTTCTAACTCTTGCACTCCTGCGAGGGGTGGTGTTCAATCACAGTGAGGGAGCAGGGAGGGTGTCAGTGAAGATGCTGGAGAGGATCAATGTAGTTCCCTAGCAACAGGGCTGCGTGTCTGGGGTTCCTGCATCCGCAGGGACCCTCCTGACCCACTAAATCAAGGCAGCAGCTTTGCCTCTGCTGCCATTGTGCTTTCTTGGAACAAACATCTGCACTGCTCTTATTTCTCAGATCAACCCAGAGATAAGAGAAACAAGTAGCAGTGGGGTGGGAGGAAGCTGATTATATTGCCCCTTTAAAAAGGCAGCTCTGTTGTCTGTCAGGATAATGCTTCAAAAAAAGGTAGCTTTACGAGGGCAAAGGAACCTCAAATGCACTGATATAATTATTGCTTTCTAATGTCAAGTAATGGACCTGATGTTTTATTACAGAGCAATCTCAGTCCGTAGCCATGGAGTGTAGCTCCTGAGCAGAGGTGATATTAGCTGTGTTCACAGGGCTGCATAATTGCTATGGGAAAAGCAGGCAGTGAAAAGCATACATGGCTTCTTTGTTTTGCCATTCTTTTAACACTGTTGAACTCTGTAAGTTAATTGTGGGTGGTAGCGTGAAAATAATTCAGTTTGCCATTATGGAAAAGCATTTTTAAGATTCTTCCATTCTACATGAGGAAGCATTGACTCAGTATGCACGTGCTTTTTTCCTCCCTGTGCCACTCAGAGCCAATATGGCTCCAAACAAATCTGTTTTGGTTTCAAATTTGGTTGTCTAACCAAAAAATACAACAGGACAGGAGAAGCAGACAGATAAAAGTCAATTAAGATTAAATCTAAAGGTTTACTGAGACAATTTTTTCATCTGGCAATTGCAGAACAGAATAGAAAACATTTTGTATCAGGATAAGAAGCCCATTTTACTACTGTTGTAGGAGCATGTGTTATGTATCAGCCTTGATGCTGCTGACAAATTTAATGTGATTTATTGACAAACTTTAATTTCATTTTTCTTTAAATATAGCATCATGAGCATATGTCCTGTATATTCTCTCTCTCTTGTTTTCTTTCTTCTCTTTGAAGAAACCCCCAAGTCTCCCAGTGTTGTGTAAGACATGTGGCTGGTCTGTCTGAGCCCACCAGAGACAGGTACTGGACAGCAAAAAGAGACAATTTCAGCAGCAAGGCTTCTTGCCACTGTGTTTTGAAATACCATGGGCTCTTTGTAAGCTGAGTTCCATTCTTGTCCTTCTCTTAGATTTTTCTTTATTACAAAATGCACTGAAAATGCAAGAAGACACTGGAATCATTAACTGTTTCCTCTAAGTGGTTAGAGATCATCTTCAGCCAATTGGTTTTAGTTGCCTTCACAGTGTAGTTGTAATTAAAAACATTCATATAGCTTAAATTTTTTTAAGAATCTGGAGGAAAATGTACCATCTGCTCTAGATATACCAAGAATTGACTATTGCCTACCTCAGAACAGATAACTAATAATTACATGAGTCTCTAGTTTCTCCTATATTGAAATAATTTCAGTGCAGTATATTAAAAGCAAAGAGACTGAAGGTTTTAGAAGCATTGTTGATGCTTTTTTCTCGATTATCTCTAGACTAATTGACTTGTACAAGTGTAACTAAGAGTTGAATTGAGTGCTCAGTCACAAAGTAAGAAAAATCTTTCATCTTCTGAAGGATATGGCCATAGGCCATTAATTTCAAAAGGAAATCTCAGGCCACCAACTCTGTCAAGAGAGTAAATGAGGGCAAACAGAAGTTGAAATAAAGATAAAAATTCAATGAATCCTATATTTAATTTTAAAAAATTAGTATTATAATAGGCTGGACTAGTTGCTCTACCTCCTCTTTAATTTTTTTTAAACTAGTAGTGAATATCCAAACTCCATCTGAGTAGTTTAGGGTGCATGCATTTCACATTTATCACTGCACTGTGTTAACAAGCCAGCTCTCCTATTCTGAGAGAGATGAAGGCCAAAGCAGTATTTCTCAATAACCTACCTGTTTCCATGAAGCACTTCAGGACATGGCAGGGTTACATTATTGTGAATCCCTGGGTGAACATCATTCCACAGTAGTTCCTCTGTTATCTGAGGAGCAGGGTTTTACATTTTGAATTTTGCCCACAGGAAGATTTTTGACAGAGGACAAATATGGTCATCCAAGCTGACTGCTGCTGATACAAAAAAAAGCTCTGGCCCGTCTCTATCCTGTGCAGACAATGACTCTGTGAGTCCTAACAATATCCTAAAAGTTTCTAATTTTTTCTTTGGCCTGAGGAAAATTTTGCCTTTGGTCAACTCTATACCTTAGCAAGGGGGCCTGCCAGAAGCAATGGACTTTATCAGAGCTCACCAGTTGTTCACCAATATAATCACCCCAAAGAAATTCTGCCACCTAATATAGACAAAATCAGGCTTGGCATTGTTACAGCCTGTGGTGAGGGGAAAATGTCTGTCCCTCCACATTCTATCAGACTGGTGAAACAAGGGAAAGAAAACCAACCCTTTCCTCCACTGCAGTCCTGCCCCAGTCAGTCTTAGCTGGACACCTGTACCTGACTCTGGGGGAGGGCTCCTTACCAAAGACTTTTTTTGACCCAAAATGGAAAGGAAGGCCATTTTTATACAACTTTCTCTGAAAAAAATAAATACCCTGGCATAGGGAAAGTCGCTTTTTTGACAAGCAAACGTCTTGACTGATCCACTGTGAAAGATGGAAAAACCTCCCATGCCTCCAAAAATATACAAGAGTAATTGAACAATTTGGGCTCACTGAGGTGTGGAGGGCCCAGCTAAGAAGTGCTGGCACAATTCTTCAGGGCTTGACAGCTCCTTGGGAAGAGTCTATTTTTCAGTGAGCTGCTCATTAATCAGGAGTCTCTGTAACACTTGGGATAGCCCCAGGACCCTAATCAATTGTCTTTTCTCAGTAGGAAACTAGACAGTCTAGCAAAATGCAATGTTGGTGCTCATAAGAGGCCAGCCCCTGGCACTGGGTTATGTTTATGGGGTGTAAGACTCTTCCTGGGTGCTACATGCAGTCAAACTACAGATTTGTTTAAGGATAGCAAACAGTCGATAGCGAAACCTTGGGCACATTCATGAGAAGTGGCAGCAGTTCTGGATGTAATTTGCTAGGTCTCAAAATTCTAATGATCTGGTAGTCCTAATTTTGCTGGCTTACTTTTGTTCCCCCCACCTTGGTGGCTGGTTGAGAGAAATACTGACTCTTCTTTCAACTGAAAAGTAAATTTTTTTTTATCTCTGTGGTATTAATAAAAATCCACTCTCCTGAAATACCTCATTCATTGTTTAGCAACGATGGTGAGAATAATGGAAATGTAAAATATTTGCTGGGATTCAAAAATTATTTGGGATTGTTAAGTAGCACAGCCATGTGATGTGTCAGTGCAATTACATTGCAGTCAAATTTGTTTAGAGAGATGAGAATGATTTAACTCTGGGGTATGAGTTGTGTTTCATCAAGGCATTTGTTGGCTTTTGCTGATTTGACACCAAAGAGTTTATAAGATACTCTAGTCACTTTGTCCATAAACATGTTGTAAATGTGGAATTGAGGTACTTCCAAATGTATTGCAGATCAGCTCAGAGGAATAAGGTGTCTGGAACACTATATTGAATACATATGGGCAAAGGAATAAATTAAAATTTTGGGGCTATGAAAGAGACTGTTGGAAAAAAATGCTTCCCAGGTTTATCCAAGGTGACACCCTGATTGGATTTGATGATGCTGATGGGTCCTTTCCAATTCAGAATATTCCATGATTCTAGTGCCTTTAGAAACAGTTGGGACTTTTGTTTTACGAGCCTAACGTTTTTTGCTATGCACAGGATAGCAAACTGCTGGCAATGGTTTGCTTCAGAAAGGTGCTTTTTAGTAGTAGTAATAAAAAATAATAATAATAATGATAATAATAATAATAATATTAATAATAATGGTAACAACAGCAACTACTTTACTTTCTAAGTTTCTCTTGACCTAAGTATATACTTTCTACAACACGTTGCAATGGTCAGAAAGGAACCAAGAGTGGCAAAGATAAGGTAGGCACTGTAAAATCTCAGTTCAGTCTGAGTCATCAGTAACTTTCTGTCTCAATACTGCTGTTCCAGGCTTCTCAGTCACATTCATTCCACTTCTTGCATATATTTATTTATTATTATCATATGTGTTACATTTACAGAGCTGTAGAACAGCAATTGTTTTCAGGGATACTGCATAGAACAATGTTGAAGACTATAAAATTTTACTAATCAATATGGTAATTAGAGGCTTCTAGTGCAAACCCCTACAGATGACCTGAATTTACAGTGCCAAAACACAATTAATATCCTGCTGCTTTCCTATAATTCTACCTTCATCTAGAAGAAGCAGTGCTGAAAAGACAGAAAAAGTGTTAAAGGACATTGGTAATTTCATAAGTGATCCAGTATTACCTTTTAAGAAGTATGTGGCACTTCAAAGAAAACAGTGTAAATGAAAACACAGATTGAGGCCAGTACTTTTCATGGTCACTTTATAAACTTCCCCTTTCACTGTCTATAAGAATTATTTCACACTTTTGCTCTGGAAGTCATAATTCAGACCTTTTGGCATTAGTCACTAATCAATAAATTATGTGGTTGGAATAATGTTGGAATCTTATGACTGTGGTCCTTAAAAATACAGGAAAAAAATGTCCTTTCATTCTCTTTTGTTTTATGCTCTGAGTGCAGTCAATGTTACTGTTTTTTCTGATGACTGTCATCCTACATTCATCTGTACTCTTGAATCTGTGGCTTAAGTCCAATTCAAATGTGAGGATTCCTGCAATGTAAGACTTCAGTGAGGCTGAAAACAGTGTCAGAGAGCAAAGAATCCTGAAGCTTCTTATTTTAAGAAATCTTGATCTATTAAAAAAAAAAAATCTCCCATCTATTTTGCAATCAGCTACCATGCATTCTTCATACAGATGCATGGATTGATTTAGAGATTTCACATCAAAAAAAAACTTAAATAAATTTGTTATTTTAATTCCAGAGACTTCTAGAGGCATTAAATGAGGTGTGGTAATTTTAGATATTGGACATTTTTCTTCTAAGAGATGTATCCCAGCATTCTTAAAGACCTCCTACACGAGATCTTATACAGCCTAGTTACTCTTTGCCTCAGTATTTCTTGCTGCAGGGTTACATCACAGGCAAAACACACAAAGGAGAGGATTATTATTTTAATTATTATTATTGGCTCTATTTTGCAAAGTGCTTCCTGGGTTTGCCGAAACCTCAAGGAAGTCTGTGGCAGAACCAAACCTATGGATTAAGCAGAGTAATTTTCATAACTTCCTCTATGGCTTTTGACTGAAAATTGAGTTGCCTACCATAAAAAAAAAAAAAAAAAAA
>VZRH01002383.1:221860-304854 GCA_013397555.1 Urocynchramus pylzowi
GAAAAAAAATAAGGTATCCTACAAAAAAAAAAAAAAAAAAAAAAAAAAAAAAAAAAAAAAAAAATAGGAGAGGGCAGATACACAAATGTGTAAAGTAATCTTAACAAATTTTTTTCACTGGTGATGACAATGTGTAGATTTCTTTTCATATGTGACTTGCAGTGATGGAAGTTAACCACATGGACTTTTAAAACAATTTAAACTACAAGGTGAGAAAAAAAGGGTGAGTCAGCTGTATAGCACTGAACTTTGACCATCCTTGTGTCTATTTTTAAGTGACCTAAATCACAGTGGGTATTGATTTCTTTCTCATGGAATAGTTCAGTGGGGCTTTAGCAAAGTTATCACAAAGCTTTTTTCAGTAGGATAAATGAACACATATTTCATGTTTGTTATTCATGAAAATTCCCTGGGAACTCAGAGTAGCAAAGTTTAGTATTTTACACCACTGTCAGTCCAAAAGGACATCTGCTCCTGTGCAGATGATATTAAAAATAGATATTCAATTATACTAAAAATAGAGAGAAAAACCCAACAAAACCCAGTAGAAATGTGGTTTCCCTATTGACTTTGCAATTTCAACTACTTATAATTCATGTCGTTCCTTTGTACAGAATACAATAATTAGATGTAAGCTTAGGAGTATATTTCCACCCCTGCTATAGGTGATAATTAAAAGGGAAACACTGTCACCATTAATTTCACAAAATATCTTTATTTGAAAGGTATTATATTCTCAATTGCAAATAAATGCTATTTAGAACTACTTGGATACTCATCACTTTTTTCTTTCTCATAATGAGGCTCATAGCTATTTCCATCCCAGTTTTTGAGAGGAATGACTGCAGAAATAGGGATAACCAGATAGTTCAATTTAATATTTTAAAAGTGCTACTAGGATTAATTGCCATCAGTGCAATGCCATCTGTCATTGTCCCACAACAACATGTAAGCATCCAATTAGCAAATTCAGGATGCAGTTTAATTAATCAAATGCAACATTTCAAATTTAAGACTCCTTATTTCTCTCTTCACTTCAATAACCCCTTGTTTCATTTAATATGGTCTCATCTCAGCCCTCTTTTTTCTCCTCTTTGTATTACCTCACCTTCAGCTTGCATGTTAGAGCTGCAATTAGAAAACAAGATTTTTCACATTTTTATGCACTTTTCCTGTCATTTATACAAAGACCTAATTTCAAAATGTGATAAGTAGTCTTTTTATTCAAAGTACAACCTAAGTGAAAAGATTAGTTATGTTTTTGACCTTCACATTTGAAAAACCAAAGTATTTTTGGTTATAGCTGCCTAGGCTTTATTCATTTACAGGTTAAAATGTCAACAAACTTCATTAAGCACAGCAACAACTTTCATTCATTATCTTTATTCCTCTAAAGAATGAATCTGATAGGCTCTCTTTCCTGTGTACCTTTGTGATTCAGTGAAAGACAATGACATTGTGTTGAAAGAGAATATTGAGGAAATTGGTTTTTAAGCTTGGATTATTTTGTAGTCAGAACATTTTTTTCATCAAATTTGATAAATAACTTCACTGATAAATGAGTTTTACTCCTATAACACTGTGTGCCCTGATGTGATAGAATAATTCCAAAGCACATATTACTCCTGGTGGTGATAGCAGAAAGGCCAAACTTTCTTGACTATTTGATCCTGCAGGAATGATTTTGTAGCTTCTTTTGCTCAAACAGTCAGCAGTAGATATTAATTCTATCTCATCATTTTATTCTGCTGCTGTCAAAATAATCACAGTGGAAAATAATTCTTTCTCAAGATGCTTTATAAGAAAAGAGATGGCATTTTGCATTCTGAAATCTATTTTGGACTGGTCCTAGATTATTCGAAGGTAATAAATGGTAATCACAGTACTGAGGAAGACGTCTGGCCCCCAAAGCAGGAATGTTTATTTTTGGACATTACAGGGACAGCCTTACATTTTTATCATTTTATACATTGAACACTAGCCTGCTTTCTTATCATTTGTTTAATGATAATTCCAGAACCACATTTAAAACAAATGGACAGGAAAAAGAGTGATTAAAACAACCTTTTGATACTTGCAGCTGTCATTCATTACTAATCGCCCATCATTCCTAAAAGTTATGCAGCTCTATTATCCCCCAGAATGGAACAGGGATTGCATCCTGGAACTAGGGCAATTGAGACAAAAGTCTTTATGCAATTCATTTGACCCCATCTTAACCTGTGCTAATTGCTGGTTCAGTATTCTGGGGAAAAAAAGTAATAATAAAACCCATATTTAAAATGATGCTGAAGGGTTTTCATACATAACCCTGAATGGTAGCTCTCTGAGATCAGTGACTATTACCCCTAAATCTCATTTCCACCCTCTTTCACATATACAAATTCTTTGGTCCTTTCAGTAGCAGTGTGTGAGTGGCAATAAAATTACAGGCTATTTTGTGCAGCAGAGTGCTTAAAATACCAGACCAGAGTGATGAATGTCTATAGGGAGAGCTGGCTGAAATTGTGGTCAATACTATAGATCAGATTAGTTAAAAAAAAAAAAGAGATCTTTAAGAAATACAATTTGTTATTAAGCAAGACTTAATTGCACTTCTGCTTCATCCTTGATGTCTCAGAGCATGTTTTTTCCAGAAGAGAGTCATGCCTTCTATATCTTGCCATGCCACCCAGCTTCTGCATAAAATGATCCCTAAGTTTCAGCCCTTGACCCTCAGCTGTGTTACCTTTGGGCTGAAGCACACAGATCATGTCTTCCAACATATATCTTCAAAGATTCCTTAACCTGTGAATGTAAATTCCTTATTTTTCCTGTGTTATTGAAAGACTTCCAGTGAGTGCACATGAAAAGTAGGAGTGGCAGGAGGATGGCAGGATCAGGCCTTGAAAATGCTCTGCCATTTACCAGCGCAGGAATAAATGAATTCACTCTGCTTGCAAATACAGAAACACATAAGGGTTTGTAGTGTTTTGCCTCTTCAGCATTTTCTCACAAGTTTTAAAATAGCTGTAAGCTGTTGGTGCATGCTAATGTAGTCTGGTATTCACACTTTCATCACTGATCTTTCCCCTCTGCCCTCTTCACCATTAAGAAGGGTCTGGGTATGGGATTTCTCAGATTTTGTATTCATTCATCAGTGCAAAAATGCAGTTCCACAGATGTCTGATACTTCTCATAGGACTAACTATAGAAATTTTAAAGGTCTTTTTAAATGGGAAAGGAAAGTAGCTGGAAAAGGTAAGCTAACCAAGCAATGCAAAGACCTAGAAAAACAAAGCAATGTGGTCATTGAGAGGGACATGTAGATGGGGCTGTGATCCAAAAATGACTCTTTAGGTTGCTTTCTGATCCTATAGGACCTATCTTGCTGAGGGCTGTGAAGCAGTGCTTGTTCTTGTGAAAATCTCTGCCACATTGACAAAGCATGTGGTCCATCAGTGTGACATCACTGATGTCAAATCACCATGGCTCCACATGCACCCTGGAGCCTCCATAACCCACACAAGACACCAGCAGGGAGGACTCTAGGCAAGAACATACATTCCATTTTTCCCAGGAGCTGGGAGGGATGTGGAAGACGTGATGTGGGTGCCATTCCCCAACACCATTTACAGGCTGTCGTCCCACCCAGTGCCTCTTGGAAACTCAGTCTGATGTACTTTAGCCAGGGGAGTTTAGAGAATGGCTTTAGGTTGAGGGGCACCCTGGGTACCCTACCCAGCCCCTGTGGGATTTTCAGCTGTGAAGATTGGGCATCACAGGAAATATGAGGGGAAGACATTTGAGTGGCAGCATCAATAAACCAGGGGAGTTCTGGGTCCACATTCCTCTTTGTGTTTGAAAAGGTCATGTCACTGTGATGTGAAGAGGACAGAGGGCAAGCAGAGCAAACACAAGACCTCATGGTGCTTGCTCTCACAGAAAGACTAACAGCTCACACAGTTCCCTTCAACAATCAATACTGTTCACATTATTCACCAGCCTGAGAAATGGGAGCTGTGCCTTGGCAGGCACAGTCCCCCCTTGGCCAATACAGCACGGGCCAGGTGCTCCTCCTCCTCTGTGGAGAGGCAGGACACTCCAGCATACTTCCCAGAGATGGACTCTTGCACTGCACTACTGAAGAACACAGTGGACAAACATGCACTTGTCTGTGCTAAGCAAAGTCACAAAAGAGAGGCTTAAACCCAGCAGTGTTCAATGTCTAGGAATTAGAAGTATGTGCAAAGTCTGTTAAAAATTAGATAAATATCTTGTGTTTGTCAGGGGATCCCTTTCCCATACAATATTTTGCAACATTCTTAATATTTTTCACTTCCAAGACCAAGACTGATCCTACTTTGCTTCTGAGAGCTGATACAACATTGTCAGGCAATGTGTTTGGGTGTGGACTTGAGTTTATTTGGCAGGCTTGGGAGAGAAACATAAAAAGTGATATCTGTTTTTCTCACAGAAACTACACAAGTCCTCTGCCAAAATAAAATCAAAAGTTTTAGCAACAAGTGATCATTTTAACTCTATATTCATATAATACTGCATATAAGCATAAATATTTCATAGGGAAATTCAAGACAGACATGCTGGTGATTCTATTGCCCTTTACAATTGTAAAAACCAGAACATATCCAGCAAACCTAATGACAGTAGTAGAGATGAAAACTTCCCCATAAAACTAGTGAAAAGGCTTATGAGGAAGTGAATAACATTAAAGCATAGATGTAGTAGCTGGTCATAATTTTCTTCTCTATTACATGCCCCTATGCTTCACTGATCATGTAGAGGTCAAGATACAATTTTTTAAAAATAAATAATAACATTTATGAAAAAATTGCATCTGCATCTGTTATAGTGTATCTATGAAGAAGAAGGAAAACACTGAGTTGTTGACTCACTAGCAGAAAACCAGGTTAATCTTTAACATATCAGTGATTAAATAGCAGAATTTTAATATTTTTAAACTATTTTTTGACACATCAATTTTTACATGAGGTTCAGTGAAGTACAGTGTTCAGTGTTTGTCAACAACTTGCACAGCTCAGTTTTTATGTCAGTTTTGTAATCTCTGCACTGAAGTAAGAACAGAGTGTTTATATATATATATATATATGTATGTATCTGTTACTGTCAATGCAAGGGTAAATCTGTCCTAATGTTTGTTAAAACTGAATTCTACTGCTCTGTTGATGGGCAGTAGTCTGCTGATTGATTATCATGACTGATTGAAGGACCAGGTTTGTTTGGATGATGTGTCTGCTGGAGAGACAATGTGAAGTCTGGTTTGGGTGCAGCCTCCTGAAGATAATTTAATTTTTCCATGCAAAAAAATAGTGCTTTTGGAAATCACCAAAGTTCAGAGGTGGGGCTGGCTTTTCTTGGCTATCTGGTCTGTGATGGACATTTAGTAATTCCCAGCATGAAAGGCAGAACTGAAAGCTTAGCAGAAAACAAACAGAAAAAACCTGTAACACTCAATGAACAGCACAAGATCTCATGGAGGGGACAAGCCCCTTTCACTAGCAAGCTGAATGTGAACTTGAAATGGAAATGCAGCTGGTGATCTGTGGCTGTGATCAGTGTTTATTCCACAGTTCCTTAAATACTGCATCAACAGAGAGAGGTCAGGATAACGACAGGAGAGAGGTGGCATTGTTCAGCCTGGAGAACAGAAAGCCCCAGAGAGACTTTACAGCAGCCTTCCAGTACCAAAAGGAGCCACCAAGGAAAAAGGAGAGGGGCTTTTTACAAGGGCTACAGTCCCCATAGAACAAGGGGAAGTGGAATTAAGCTGAAAGATTGTGGGTTTAGATTAGACATTAGAAAGTCATTTTTTTACTATGAGGGTGCTGAGACATGGGCACAGGCTACCCAGAGAGGTTGTGGACACCCCATCCCTGGAAGTGTTCATGGCCAGGTTGAGGGGGCTTTGAGCAACCTGGTCTAGTGGAAGGTGTCCCTGCCAATAGGAGGGGGGGTTGAAACTAAAAGATTTTTAAGGTTCCTTCCAACCCCAACAATTCTGTGATTCTATATTCTATTATTCTATGATTCTGTACACTTATATATTTAGCCTGCAGATTTTCTACTTTTCTGCTGCCAGGAGAACTTAAAGGAACATATATTTCACTCGTGTTTTCCACAGCCAGCTTTGGGGATTATGGATTCACCGTGTCATAACATCATTTATTTTAGTTCATATCAGGAAGAGGCACATTTAATCTCAAGATTCTCTAAAGTGAATTTATTGACTCAGTGTAACACAGGCAACATCAGGACATCTTTTTACCCCTTTTCTTTCTCTTCTCCCTGATATGTGCACAGTGTACCCTTCAGCCTTATTTAGGCTTTTTTGTTCTTTCTTTGGTCTTCTTTTCTCTCTCTACTTCCTTTTATCCTTGCATAACAGACACTTCAGTGTGCATCAGTTTTCTTTGCACTCAGAATCAGTTGTCCATGGCACAAAACACTAAAGTTGAAGAGCAGAGAAATGCAATTATGGCAGGACAATATCCTGGCTTGGAGAGGCTTCAGAACAAACTCTGATATGTAATGAATCAATATACAGTTGCCATGGCAACCTTCAGGGATCACATTTGACCTTGCTGCCATGGAGTCCTTCCCTTAAGAAATAGGCAAACAAGAGTGTTTGCTGCATGAGCCTTCATACTCCTGATCAAACCTGAACACCAAGTTCTGAACAGCCTTGCAGCACCTGAGGTGTCATTAGTATAAGGAAAAAAAAATGCATTAAATTGTGGCTGCATGTCTGATGTTTCATTGAGGTCACAAGTACAGAAACAAATTGGAATTCTAAGCATCTTGGGATCATAGGCTGCCTGTATAGAATGAGTTGCAGAAAAAAACAATCAGAAGATTACATTGTCTTTCTGTGAGTCTACTGTGTTTTCTTATACTATCTTAAATCAGAGCTTTGGAAGGAGGGATTAACAAATGTAGTGAACATGCATCGTGTCTAATCTTGGGCTGTAGGATGTCTTGTGTCTGCAAAACACTGAGCTGTAGTCAACTACTTTATTACTGCCTTGCAACAGTTAAGAATACACTTCCAAATACGCCAAAAGCAAACAAAAAAAACTCAACAAGAGTTTGGAGGGAGTAACTGTGGTACTCCCATTGATCTTGGGGACTAAGCATTGCCTCCACTGATGCTTTGAGGCCAAAAGGGTAAATGTAAGTGCAAGCTACTCAAATGACATAATGTGTCTTGCCTCCTTGTTTTGTGGCATTCACCACATGCTGGCAGTTCAGATCCTTCTTGTTTTAATAATGCTTCTCTTGATATACAGCTTATTATTATTTCCTGACTGTTAATTTTTACAAGCTTTCCTTTTTGAGTTACTGACACATGGCATATTACAGTTTCGTTCTCTTACAACTGTGCTGTTTGAACACATAAAAAAATAAAAGCTTGTATTATGCCTAGGGACACTTTAAAACAGTATCTAATAAAAATCTTTAATATGTAGTTCTTGCTCTTTGGGAAGGTTTTTGTACAGCAGCTTTGTGTTCTGTTCCCTGGTGAGTCTTTGTATGGAACTATATCTGACCTCAATATCAAGCAGATCAAATTGTTTGGGTTTCTTAGCCCCTCCAATTTTAGTTGTTTTGGTTTTTCTTTTTTCTGAAAGGATTATAAAACACAGAAAAATGGAATTCCTGCCTCTCAGCTGAGGAGAAATGGTTGTACTCAGAAACCTGCTAGTTTACTGAAGTGTGTCAATGGATTTTCAAGTGACAGGAGGCAGGAGGTGATGAAATGTGTGTAAGTTAATACATGTGCATCTTTCTCTGTGCTCGCTCTTTCTAGGTTTGCCTTTTGACTGGCCTTAACATAATTAATTTTACATATTATTGCTTTTGGAAAACTTTTCCTTATAATGTGGTTACCTTTCAGGAAAAGAAAAATATAAGTTATGGGGAAATATTTGATTTTTAATTAAATTTAGATTTCTGAATGATTTGCACCTTTTGAAAAGTGTTCCATTAGGAGTAGGGTGCTGGGTGGTGCTTGTTAAATTGGCCTAAGGCAGTAAGATCTACAGCCTTTCTGTTATCATCTGCATCCTCTTTTTGAAAAGAGAAAACTTCATTTGAAAATAATTTTGTAGATGTAAGAAAAATCTTCATTTTTCAGCCCTTTTGAGTGCACTCATTTTATCAGATTTTCCACTTGTTTCAAATCAGTTGCTTTTCTTTGGTGATCTCTATATTTGCTTAATGGTGTACTCTTAATAGTAGCCCATGTGTGATTTACTTTGTGTATAACTGGAAAAAATGAAACCCCAGGTGATTAATGGTACAGTAAAAACTGTTTTCTCTAACAAATTAGATAAATAATCTGTAAAAACTGTACATCATTATAGAAAAAAATCTGGCTATTTTATGCAAGATCTGTTTAAGTAAAGCACAAAATTGAATTTTGTGCTTCTTTCACAGTCCTATTCTGCAGGCAGTTCATTTTAAATTTCACACTTTCCCATAGTTTTTAATATTGAATAGTGCCCCAATACTGTTTTATATTCTATTGCAGTGCTTTATTTTGCAGTTCTCACCTTTTTTTTTTTTTTTTAATTAATATAATGTACATGATATGGCTATAATTACAGTATTTGACCTTTCAAATAACTGTACTCTTTCTAAATATTAGTCCAGTTGGCAAGAAGTTAATGTCTTCAACCTGTGTTTTATGTCAGCCTGCTTAGTTCTGTGAGGAACTAGCAAAGCTGGGACAGGATAGGGCTGGGGTGATGAGCTCCTGCAGGCATGGAGGCTCCTGATGTTAGTACATCACTCTGTAATAATAGAGTACAGAGTTACCTATCTGGTATCAGACAGGTTTGAAGAAATCTTCATCATTCAGTATTTTTAATGCTCCCTAAGAAAGGTAGAAAAAAGATGTACAGAAGTCAACATGAACTTGCACTGTTCTATAAAAATCTCTGACATGATCTCACATTTTTCTGTTAGTTCATATGAGGACATAAAACTGCTTTTATCAATATGCTGAGAGGCCTTTAAGATACCACTTCTGCTCCATTCAGCAAGGCATGCTGCAAAAAACCTGATGTTTACCAAAACTTGCTCTCACTGTTGGCAAAAACTTGCCAAGAAGCTCCTGTAGCAAGGGCAGCTCTGACTAAAGAGAAGAAAATATTCTTAATGATGGTGATGGTTTTGGAGGGCCAAACCGATGAACTCTAGGGGTCCCTTTCAGCTGAAACTGCTCTAGGATATATTTTTTTTTTTCTTATGTAAATAGAACAAGTCCCTTGTTCTGTTTTTGTTGCTAAGAAGCTGCTTGGTACACTGCTTTGTGATATAAAGCAGTGTATCTGCTGCTGAAGCTTCCATTTGCTAAACCATTAATACTTAGTTTTCATTCATTCTTCTTTGATATCAGAATTGCCAAATCACCCCTCAGTACATGTTCCCTACCAGGCAAAACTGCTGGATTTGAAACATCTGCAAGGCTTCATTTATCAGAATTTCAAACTCTGTGCTACTGAGAGGGGTTATTTAGCACCTTATGGGCCTATTCAGTTGCAATCCTTCATAACCTACCTTTTCTTACTCCTTGCCTGTAGGCTTTTATTCTCAAAAATACAATTAGGAGGTTGGTTGCCAACAGAGGAGGTGTTGGGGCAGGGTAGAGATATGATGGAAATGGGGAAAGGCTGACATCAGTGAGACAGGGGAAGGAAGCGTGAAGCAGCTTAGGAAAAAGATGCAGAGGAGCATGAACAAGACCCAGGCAGGAAACACACTAGCCTATCAAAACAGTAAGAGCTGAAGATCAAGGCAACATCTGTCATAAGAACTGGATGGATCCTTGAAGCCTGCTTAGCTTGCAGAAGATGGAGGAAGCCAGCATGTGATGGTTAGGTAAGGGATTTAGTGAAGCTGGAAGCTAAAGAAGGCATACTCTTTCTAAGGCATAAAATGAAAAGGACCAACACACCAAGCAGTTTCAACACTACTTTCTTTAACTGAGGCCTCATGTTACACTAGTGTTAGATGAGGTTTCTCATCTCTCAGGTCCATCAGAATGGCACAAGTATTGCTCAGTGTCTTTGTATCCTACAGCAAAAATTCACTTTTCTTCCCCTCTTACAAAATCTCCCCTTAAGCCCAGCCATGCCCATGTGGCTACAGATGTCATGCAGGCTGTCCAGCTTGCAGACCTGAGTGACAAGGATGCCACACCCCATGGCTATGCCTCAGTTTTGCTTTCTGTCAGCCAGTGAAAAGCCTGCTGCTTTTCCAGGGCCAGCACAAACAGGGGAGCACCATGGGTGGCTGAGTTGTGACAGGGAGCAGTGGCTGCTGGGGATGGAAAAGCAGGCTGCCTTGGTCACTAGCAGTGATTACATGCTCCCATTTCCCTGTGGGGAACAGAACTCTCCAGGGCTTTGCTTTCTTCTCTCTCAGTTTTGCTTTTCTCTTCCCCATCCTCCACTCTCGCCCTTCCCTTTACAAAGCAGAGTAGTCAACACCCCTCATATCTGGATGGACAGTTTATGTTAGTTGCACAAATAGAAATTTAAAGCTGATTCTCCTTTTGCTTCTCCCAGCTGGATTTCATTCCTTCTGATAGCTTTAACTTAGCCACATTTGTTGTCTGTTTTTGTCTTAATTTCATTCATATTAACTTGCAGAATACAACTTCAGTATGCCTCACACAATGATAAGAGAAATGTTTCAGACAAGCAGCTAGGTTGGCCAAAATCATTCAGGTTTTAGACAAGTCTGTGCTAAATTTGCTCACTAGTTTCACAAGAGCCCACTTACAAAAGATTTTTCCTGCAGAGCAATCCTGAGAGATGAAAAATAAGTTTGAAATGAACGTTCAATGAACTTTATATAATCATAGAGTGGTTTGGGTTGGAAGGGATCTTAAAAGATCTTCTAATTCCAATCCTCCTGACATGGACAGGGGCCAGTTTTCTCAAGGCCCTGCTCAACCTGGCTAGAAATGGCTCCAAGGATGGAGCATACACAGCTTCCCTGAACAGTCTGTTCCAGTATCTTGCCAGCTGCACACCAAAAAATTTCTTCCTAATGTCTAATTTAAACCCACTCTGCTTCAGCTTAAGGTCATTTCCCTTTGTCCTGTCAGTACAAGCCCTTGTAAAAAGTCCTTCACCATCTTTCTTATATGTACCTTCAGATACTGGAAGGTGCTATAAGGTCACCCCAGAGCCTTCTCTTCTTGAGGCTGGAAAACACCAACTCTCCCAGCCTGTCTTCACAGGAGAGGTGCTCCAGCACCTCTGCTCACATTTGTGGCCCCCATCTGGACTCAAATATGCCCATCTTTATAAATATCCCCATATCAGACAGGTCTTTGTGCCAGTTTGGAGCAGCAGAGCCATATCTGGAAGCCATTCAGATCACAGATCACTGACCCTACACAATTTCTCCCTTGCTAGTGATGCCTTAGGTTTTAGCTTTTACATTTTTCATATTCTGTACTGCTTTAGTGTGTACTTCTGAGCTTCATATTAAGGGATGGTAAGCTCTCTTATATTTCCAAAAAAAGCAAGAAGACCCCTTCACTAGATTGTTTTCTGTTTGCACAAGTAATTTATATTGGGTTAAAGGGGAATGTTGCAAGGCCTATTTTAAAAGAATAAATCCTGACTTGGGAAAAATGTCAAACAGCATCAGAACAAACTGATGAAACTCAGTTTGAAGAAAATGCAGTAATTTGCATCAGCCAACTGAAATCCAGTCTTATATATAGCCAAAAAGGAACTGAAAATACTCCCTACAGGTTTCTCACTTATTTTTACTGCATTTAGAAGCTAATTGCAATTATTTTTATTAGACATACAAAATCCATACTTGCAAAGTTCATGGGGAAGAACAGGCCAAACAGTTAGATACACAGTGCAGCGTGTCCTTCAGCTTCCTTTGGATCCCGGGTGCTAAAGGTCCCCTGTGCAGAGAAGGCTGAGGAAGCCATTTGCAGAGCACAGCAAGGTTTCTAATTCCTAGGTGTGATCAATGCTGCACATTCTGGAGTGCCATCTACTGGCTTTTCATTAACTATTTACATACTCAAACAGAAAGTGCTCCTGTAACCTCTGGTGTAATCAAACAAGACAAAAATCCCAGTAGAATGGTTCCTATGTTTCAAAATCTAATGCAAGGACCTGTATCTTAAGACGTGCTCACTCTCCTAGCAGAATAATAGAAAAACAAAGGAGAAAATCCCTAACATTTTTAAATATAAGCCAAAAAATTGCGTATTTTAGTCATTCTCAAATGCAAGCAGGAAATAAAATTATTCAGTATCTATTTGCCTAGTGTCACCAGGAAAATGAAAATTTCTTTAAATCAAAGCTGAATGGTTTTGTTTCTGGAAACAAAATGTTGAATTTATTTTAGTTCTATGTGCAATATTTTAGTTCATTCTAGTTTCAGAGATGTGAAATACTTATTTGTCTTTTTAAGAGGAAAATTGCTACAAACTTTGTAGACCAAGCACTCATTTTAAAATGACAAAAAATAATTTATTACCAAAGGACATTAAATTTAACATTTTTGATATTTCCAAAATTAAACACATCAATTTTATTTAATTAGCATGAAACATCATGAAATATTCCAAAATCCCCAAGTCCAGTAATTTTTTTTTTCCCCTTTGGTAGGTGAAAGGCATGTGATGTTCAACAGAGAATTTTCTGGCCCAGCTGTAGACTGTAGATTTTTTCCCTGTTTAGATTTGGCTTTAAAAACAACAACAACAACAACAACCAAAAAAAACCCCCACAAAACAAAAAAAAAAAAAAAAAAAGAAAAACAAACCAAAAAAAGGGAATTAAGCACAACTTTGTGTTTTTAAGACAAGACTTGCATATTCTTTTCTGAACTGTACAGACAAAGTTCATTGCATCCAATAAGAGCTTGAATCTTTCCTGACACATTAGTGGTAGTTTGATTCATCTAACAGGTGATAAAAATTGTAATTGGGAAATGTTTTTGACTCTAAGAGTCCAATTTTTCACATTTGTGCTCCCAGCTTGCCACCACTACTGAGGAGATGAAGCTATATTTCATTACTAGGCTCGACCTGTCAGAATAATGCTGATTTAGTTTGGAAAGTATGTTCAGACCCAAACTCCCAGCCAGATTTGAATCCACTCCATTGCATTAAGGCACTAGACCTGTCACTTCAGAGGCCAGGGATGATGTCTGAAAGGCTGGTGTTATAAATAGAGAGAAAAGGATTGTTATAATAGTCTCTGGTCCAAGGCTGAAGTGAAAATGGGCATGTTGAACTGAAGCTGAAATGAACTCCTTCTAACATTTCTAAACTGATTGAGTGGGTTGGTGAGAGAAAGGAATAGAAGGTCTATTATAACCCTTTTTCCCTCTGTTTTCCTGCTAACGCTGTCTGACAATGAATCTCCAGGATATATAAAGTTTTCAGGTTCACAAGGGCATGGAAAGACCTGGTTTGTTACAGGGCAACAGGAGAAAATGAAGTGCACTAAAAAGTGTATCTCTATTTCCCTAGAAATAGGTGTGCAGGAAGTAACTGGTATCTTAAAAATAAATGAAAAAGGTGCACTATGACAAGCTTTTGAAATCAAAGTCATCCTCAATGCAGTCAATAGCAAGCCTCCATTATTTGTCCTACTAGGAAGGCTTTTTTTTTGCAAGTCTGTAGCTGGTGATATAAAGAGGGAATTAAAACAACAGAAGCTGCCACACACTATTTTTCTCTAGGTTTATTTCCTCAAAGGAAAGGGCTTGCAATTTCATCTGTCTAGCCTATGTAAACAAGACCTGATAACATGAAAACTGTCTTCCATCTCTTTGTTTTATGAAGGAAATGTTTTTCCATATCTGTTGCTAAATCCCAAGGTCTGGCAAAGCAAGACAAAACTCTGCCCAGCCTTCCAAATCCCAATAGTCTGGCTAACCTATTGTTTCTAGGATTCTTTGAAGTTGTCTAAATATGTAATTTCATTGGTCATTGTTAAATTTTATAATGATTCCTCTAAGCAATTTTTTTTATTCCAATAATTCCAGCCCATAAAATTTCCCATAATTAGAAACTGGATAAAACAAAAAACCCAAAAGAACCCTAAATTGTTTCATTTAGAATACTTATTTGAGTTCAAAATAATATTTTAGTCACTCCTGTTCTCATCTACATCTGAAAAGTTCTGTCCCTGGGCAGCTCTGTTCTCTGTCATAGATTGGTATTTGTGCTTTCATGTAAAAATTTTGAGATTTGTCTGTTTTATAGCTATTCCCATGATGATAATTTTGGTTTCTCTCCTTATAAACTGTCATGCATTTCAGCACTCTGCCTGCTAAATTTTCTTGTTTGGCAGTCTCACACTGAAAACAGTTAAGATGTTCTTGATGAGCAGCACTTTTCTACAATAGCTTTAAATATAAATCCCTGTTCAGTGAGTGTTTAATGATTTTTTGTCTTTTTGAGCACTACAATCCTGTTTTTGTAATAAGTTGCATTTTGCTGTGTGAGGAAGATGCATTCTGTGGCAGTACACCAGAAAGGAAGCAGACATCTAGTTACTGACATTTCAAGCAGCACTCTTCAAAGGCAGGTATGTTATACTTTTAAGACAGTAGCTGACAGCTCTCATTACTCAGGTAGCTCTTCTTTCATCACAGTTATTGTTCTGTCCTTTAAACTGCTCAGTTATGTGTCCTATGACCTTGTGAGTTAGCAGCTGTTAGTATAAATGGGAAGAAGACCAAAGCATTGAGTCCTCCCTTGAGAATCAGCCCTTGATATCTGGCACCTCTGCTCACTGGCACATTGACTGCATAGCAATTAATCTTGAAGTCTGATTAAGCCAGTGAACACTGCAATCCAATATATTTGCCACCTTACCACACTAATTAGGGAAGAAAATCCAATGTGCCATACATCATGCTGGGATATTCTCCTGATCAAACCCATGGTGAGTCTTGTAATCTCTCTTTTTTTTATATTGAACTTCATAAGCACTTAATTGAGCCTCTGCAGTGGTAGTCATGGACTAAATTACAGTGTTCCTAGCCAAGGCCCAACCAAATTCTTTCCTACCGAGTGAGACTTGGTAATATAAACATCATTAAGAAATCAGTTCCAGAAGAAAGCATCATTCCTTCTGCAGCTCAAAAGCATCTTTATCCATAATGGTGCCAGCACTTTACCACTCAAAAGCCCACAGGTCTTGGTGATTATTTGGACAGAAGACGTAATTTAATCAGACATATTCTTAACTTCATTCACCTGACCTATAGAGATGTCAGCAAAGAACAAAAGCTTCAAAAATTCTCTAAAATGCCCAGTTAACCTCACAAATGTAAGATGACAGTGTTCATATTGGAGATTTTGGCTAATATTTTGAGTTTTACTTTTTATATTAAGGCATTAAGTACAGCAAAGAGGCTTGGGGGCAGATCTGTTTCAGTTTGTTGGCTGTGTTAAGCAAGTGGATTCATTTCCTCCTACTGAAATTGTGACTTAAGGACTATCAATCCTTCTTCATCTTGGAACATTAAACATTGCTGCTCATTTTCAGCTCCATTTCTCTGTGTGACTCAAATGTTTTCTTGAAATGTAGACGATTTCCTGTGGCTCTTACCGTGGCATAAGGCACCACCAGATTGCAGAGGTTGCCACAGGGTGGTCATCTCAAGGAAACCTTCCAGATGGAGAGAGACAGTGATTTGGAGATGTAGCTGACATCTTCATTGCTGAGCTAAACCTTCACCTGCCCGCAGCAGCGGGTAAATTGCAGCTGACTGTGGGAGTGGCAAGCATAAAGGAAATACTTTACCCTTAAACCCAATAAACAACCATTTAGAGTAATTTTTCACTATCCCAATTACAGAATTTATAAAGCCCCTTTCACCTAAATATGACACTATTATCAGGAAAAGCAGTGAGAAGTGCCAGGGACATGCAAACACAAGGATAGATATATACATTCCTGCCTTGTGCCATCTTTCCCCAACAAGCAGCAGAACTGGAACATCAAATATTAATAATGTTTAGAGAATTACGTGCTAAATCTTTAGAGATCTGTAGAGTATAAAAACCATAACAATAAAAAGTGCTAATAATTTTAAATAATGTATAGATTCAAATAAATCCAAATCTGCTCATAGGTTTTCTGTGAGAAAAATATGCCTAAACTATCCACGTTAATTATTTATTATGAATTACACATCTGCCTTTAGATTGCTATGAAAAAGTATTACAGAATTACAGTATGGTCTGTGACCAGCCTGAAAGGCCAGTGGCATTTTAGGTGCTCTTGGGTATCCTGTCTCCAGACACCAGTGTAGAAAAGCACACAGGTCCCTCATAATACCATACCTGCCAATCCCATATGGATGTCTCAGACACCCTGGAGTTTGTTCATGTCAAAGGACATTAGATGCCTCTGTTAACCTCTGAAGGAAATGTCAGATATCACATTTGGTCCACAGTCATCTACCCTGCAGGACATGGGTATGCCCAAATCTTTTGCCACATCTGCCATATGGATGTCCTGAAGAGTTGTACGGTGTCACAGGTGCATCCTAAGCCCCTCATCAACTCAGTGGACCACAAGAAAGAATTTAGCTGACCAACCAGGCTCTTGGAGGAAGACAAACCTTGCTCTGAGCTCTGATATATTGTCTTAGATTTTTTCTACATATGTAGATTTTTCTAGTGTTCCCTTGTAACAAGTGGACATAGCATACAGGCAGAAGTAACAATGGGCAGACATTTGCTGTGAAATTTAAAAGTCGTTCTAAGATATCCAAACTTCTAAATTTGAGAATGTGATATTTTAGCATTATTTCAACTTGATTATTATGCTGTCTCTATCACATTTTAGAACCTGTCCAGCTGGTGTAATTTTTCTTACTACAGATTCATAAGCCCATTTCAAAGGCTTTAGTTTCTAAAGATAAAGTCATAAAATAAATGTTAGACGTGATTGTGAGGCTGGAGTAAGGGGACTATGGCTACTAAGTGAAAATTAATACTTGTGAAGTTTTAACAAAACAAACCTGGGCAGGACAGCTGATGAATTTCTCTTTAACATTGTAATTGTGGTCATCATTGTTTGCTTTTAGAGTAAACTGTGATTTCTGCTTTTCAGTATCCAAAATGGCCAAGACTTAGTGATGATGCAATTTCTATTTCTAGTTTTGTAGCAAATTAGGTTAAGGCAGGGAGCAAGAAGGTAGCTGTTATTTCACCCATGATTTTCTTGCTGTGTTATTCTTTGATTACCCAAAATAATGGCTGTCTGATCATAGAAAATGCCACTTTTTTTGTAATGTTGCTACAGTTACCCCATTCAGGGCTCAAATAAGCAGGTTAGAAAAACTATACCTACTATGGTAAAGCAAGGAAGCTGAAATCACCAGTTTGTAAAAGTGAGGCAACAGAATTTTGATTGCAACAGCAAGCCAAGAATATTAACAAAACACTTACTACAGGTAGTTTATTTTGTATTGTTACAGCATGCTGGCTTCAATTTTCATTAGAATTTTTTTTCTCCAGTGCTCAGAAGTTACCACTGAGATTCATGCTCTGAAAATTAGGCTTCTTTAATGCTTCTAGAAATTCAGAGAGACTTGTTAAGTACTGTATTTAAGGGGAACATTTTTACAGCACTGAAAGGGTCACAAATATTGTAAGTTTAAGAATTTATCAGAAATCAACTTTTAACAAACTTCAGTAAATTTAAGGTTCAGTAAATCAGCCATATGCAATTGACTTGATGTATACCCGGCCAAATACCCCGAGGTGCTTCAGAAAAAGAAGTAATCTTTTTCATTCTTTTTATCAAAGACAGCAGCTCTAAGATAGGAACACTATCTGTGTTGCTGTTATGAGTGTCAGAAAAAAGGATGTCAAATTGCTATTACAGCAGCCTACTCAACCAGAATGGAATTCTTCATGACACAAAGTCCTTGGTGCACAATAAATTAAGCATATGAAAAAACATTTCCAAATATTATACTGCTCATATCTGGTATAATGTGCCTTGTAAAAATTACATTAATGCAACCATGGCACAGTTTGGAGCACCTTCAGTAAACTGAAATAATGTAGCAAGAGTCTCAGTGCTTCTGAATTTGATTCATTACTGCACCATAGTACAGAGTTACCATTACCTAAGGGCAAAATCTTTTTTTGCAATAAAATATTAAAACTTACTTTTTATTTTGAGTATTTAAACAACTCAGTTTGCATTGTATATCAAACTTTTTTCCCCATTTTTTTTTTTTGCTCATTTTTTTATCCCTGAAGTATTTCTATTTCTGAAGTTTTGAAGAATTTTTCTGGAGTTATGATAATGACTAAGTATTTTTAATTTGTGTCATTTAATTTAGCAATTAGAGCCCTATCACATAGCAGCACAAAGATACTGTTTTAATATCTCCCCAAAACTATCATCATTTCTATCACATTAAGTACTTGCCTGCTGTTCAAATAATGGACTCTCTTTTCTCCTTTCCCTTCACTCTCTTGAGAGCAGCTTGAAGCACAACTCGTTCAAGTAGAATTTTAGGTTATTTTTCTCTGTATTTGATCCTTGTTTACACTGTAAGAATGTGAAGAAGTCTGAATAGGAATTTGCAATTTATTTACATGGGAGTGCAATTCAATGGTCCTTGTGTTCTTAGATTACCCAGGTGCCATTGAGTACCTAATCTGTGCATGTCAAAAACTCATACTCAAAATAGAGCACAGCTGGCTGTGCAAGAGACTGGCACAAAAGCGACCGGGTGTAAACAGCCCGTGAATAAATGTGTGGATGTTACAGGAAGGTTTCAAACACACAGATCAACACAAACTGCCACCCACCACTGTGATATGGGATTGGCTTCAACAGAGGGCTGGACCCTTCAGACCTCTAATACTCTGAAACCATCAAGCAGAATTCTGTCTTTCTTCTGCTCGCCTAAACACTTAAAATGAGCAAATATGTACTTCAGGGGTGGACTGCAATGCAGAAATGGGCTGGAAAGATTCAGTGCCCTTGTGAAATGTGGAGAAAGCAACCACCTTCCATTTCCTACCTTGCTTTGCCAAAACTCCTGTGCAGAAGCAACAGCCTGATTTTTTCTAAGTTTTTAGGTTTCAGCCCTGTTCTTACTGAGCATCTGGACACCTGCCACTTATACCAAACATGTTGATGTTTAACCTACAACTATACTGAATAGCTAACAGACTTCTCGGAAATGAAAAATACTTATATTCCTTCATAATAATGACCTGGGGCTCATAATAGTTCTGTGCACCCAGTGGCTTCACTTCCTGAGTGCTAGTGAGCCTCAGATAATGTACTGTAACCTCCATTTTTTTTTCCCCTCAAGATTAAATAAGGAAGAAAATGTAGTCATTCCAAGAACTAACATAGTTTATTGAAATTCCTTGAGTCCTATGCAGGAGTTAAATGAGAACAAGTCTCCTGATAGTTTCTCTTTACAAAGGAGGAAAAAGTATTTCTAGTAGTGTCATATCATGATAGAATTACCAATAGCAGCATCACATTAAAAACAGTATTTTCAAGGCATTTGAAAATTGTGAATTTACTGATATTTAGTTACGTAATTATGCAGAGTTGAAGGAGAACTTAGGCAAGAAATGAACTCTTACAAAGGCAATTTAATTTTACTACAAGGATTTTCATTTGATTATGCACTTTATGGTTCTTTGAATGGGTCAGAAATCTGCTCAACTGAATCCTTTTTGTCCTAGCCTTAGCTTATCCAGACATATTTCAGTGCATTCTCTCTTCAGATTTAAATATTTTCATGTTCAAGTTGCTGCATTGAAATGTCTCCCTTACTGGACTCCTGAAGTTCTAGGCATCAATCAGCCACCCAGCCTTCACTATCATTCAGGCAGAGTTGTGTTTATGGGGGACTGAAATACAGTCAGTCACCATCTGGTTTCAACTGAATAGAGGGGGGAAACCTTAGATAATAAGAGAAAGAGGAGGCGGCAATGTCTGGAAGAAGTGATAACCTCCAAACTACACTTACTCAACACAAAAATTGTCAATATGGTGCTCAGTGCATTTTTATAAACCTCACCCTCACAATCACAGTGCCCTCTATTTTGACTATAAAATTTCAGGATGTGTTTGCAGGACAAACACACTGTCACAGAATCATAGAATCATTTAGGTTGGAAAAGTCTTTTAAGATAGAGTCTAACTGTTAATGTAGCACTGCCATCTTCACCACTAAGCCATGTCCCTAAGTGTCATCATCCACTCATTTTTCAAACACTTCCAGGAGATTTCACTACTTTTCTGGGCAGTCTATTCCTGACCATCCTTTCAGTGAAGAAATCTTTTCTAATATCTGATTGAAACCTCACCTTGCGCAACTTGAGGCGATTTCCTCTCATCCTGTCGCTTGTTCTTTGGGAGAAGCAACCCTCACCTGCCAACAGCCTCCTTTCAGGCAGTTGTAGAGAGTGATACAGTCCTCCTTGAGCCTCCTTTTCTCCAGGGTTAGCAACCCCAGCTCCCTCAGTAGCTCCTTGTAAGACTCATATCCAGACCCTTCACCAGTTTTGTCGTCCTTCTCTGGACACACTTCAGCACCTCAACGTCCCTTCTGTAGAGAGGGGCCCAAAACTGAACACAGGATTTGAGGTGCAGCCACACCAGTCCCAAGTACAGGCTTGGTTTTTTGACAAAGCTCCCCTTTTCAGAATGGTTAGTACCTCAGTAATCCAAATACAGGGATCCATGCTGCTCCAAAGCACAGCACTGAATCACTGTGAAAAGCCCCCTTCCCTTTCCCACTTGATGGTACCTTGTCAGAGCAGCAGAAATATAAGTGGCTGATACAGAAGAGTCCAGCCTGGTCTGTCACTCCCAGTACAGGTGCAGTAGGATCTGAGATGCTTCTCCTTTCACTCAGTCATATTCAGTACCAATTCATTGCCATAATCTTAGTTATTATTCTGACTTTAACACAGTGGTTTCTTTAGTATGCAGTGATGAGTATTCTCTGAAAATGAGATGATCTCATTATTTCTGTTTCAAGGTGAGACACAGGAGAGTAGACTTGCAGTGGCTGGCCTGTAACCAACAGCTTGTGAATGATGCAATAATGATTTATGAAGTCATGAATTTGTGGAGAAAGTGGGTTACATACCTAATTCATGATTTCTTACTGACTCCTGTCATTTGGGAACTAGAGAGCATCAAGTGAGATAATCAGATGGCAAACTCAAAACCAGCAAGGCTCTTCACACCATCCCCAGGCAAAATTTGGGCAGCACAGAAGGGGTTTTTGGTTGGCACAAAACTTACCTGACCAAACCATGCATTAGAAAAAATTATTTCTAAGGAATAATTTATCCTGGAGGACCCTGAACTTCATTACTGGAGGCTACAAGACAACATCAGAAAAGATCTTTTCTGTTAGGCATCCACTTTTGACCAGACTGTGAATAAAACCTTTAATCACAGCAAACCTTTGCTCTGACCCAATTCATATCCCATGGCTATGCTACACATCCAGAAAATCTGTGTCAGAGATGTGAATAAATCCTTAGCTGTCCAGAATTTGATAAGCTGAATATATATTCTTGACCTTAATGACAGAAGGTAGAATAAGAAAATTAAACTGTCAAAAAAGGCCAATTTAAAAGGTGTTGCTAACANTATCCAGACATATTTCAGTGCATTCTCTCTTCAGATTTAAATATTTTCATGTTCAAGTTGCTGCATTGAAATGTCTCCCTTACTGGACTCCTGAAGTTCTAGGCATCAATCAGCCACCCAGCCTTCACTATCATTCAGGCAGAGTTGTGTTTATGGGGGACTGAAATACAGTCAGTCACCATCTGGTTTCAACTGAATAGAGGGGGGAAACCTTAGATAATAAGAGAAAGAGGAGGCGGCAATGTCTGGAAGAAGTGATAACCTCCAAACTACACTTACTCAACACAAAAATTGTCAATATGGTGCTCAGTGCATTTTTATAAACCTCACCCTCACAATCACAGTGCCCTCTATTTTGACTATAAAATTTCAGGATGTGTTTGCAGGACAAACACACTGTCACAGAATCATAGAATCATTTAGGTTGGAAAAGTCTTTTAAGATAGAGTCTAACTGTTAATGTAGCACTGCCATCTTCACCACTAAGCCATGTCCCTAAGTGTCATCATCCACTCATTTTTCAAACACTTCCAGGAGATTTCACTACTTTTCTGGGCAGTCTATTCCTGACCATCCTTTCAGTGAAGAAATCTTTTCTAATATCTGATTGAAACCTCACCTTGCGCAACTTGAGGCGATTTCCTCTCATCCTGTCGCTTGTTCTTTGGGAGAAGCAACCCTCACCTGCCAACAGCCTCCTTTCAGGCAGTTGTAGAGAGTGATACAGTCCTCCTTGAGCCTCCTTTTCTCCAGGGTTAGCAACCCCAGCTCCCTCAGTAGCTCCTTGTAAGACTCATATCCAGACCCTTCACCAGTTTTGTCGTCCTTCTCTGGACACACTTCAGCACCTCAACGTCCCTTCTGTAGAGAGGGGCCCAAAACTGAACACAGGATTTGAGGTGCAGCCACACCAGTCCCAAGTACAGGCTTGGTTTTTTGACAAAGCTCCCCTTTTCAGAATGGTTAGTACCTCAGTAATCCAAATACAGGGATCCATGCTGCTCCAAAGCACAGCACTGAATCACTGTGAAAAGCCCCCTTCCCTTTCCCACTTGATGGTACCTTGTCAGAGCAGCAGAAATATAAGTGGCTGATACAGAAGAGTCCAGCCTGGTCTGTCACTCCCAGTACAGGTGCAGTAGGATTTGAGATGCTTCTCCTTTCACTCAGTCATATTCAGTACCAATTCATTGCCATAATCTTAGTTATTATTCTGACTTTAACACAGTGGTTTCTTTAGTATGCAGTGACGAGTATTCTCTGAAAATGAGATGATCTCATTATTTCTGTTTCAAGGTGAGACACAGGAGAGTAGACTTGCAGTGGCTGGCCTGTAACCAACAGCTTGTGAATGATGCAATAATGATTTATGAAGTCATGAATTTGTGGAGAAAGTGGGTTACATACCTAATTCATGATTTCTTACTGACTCCTGTCATTTGGGAACTAGAGAGCATCAAGTGAGATAATCAGATGGCAAACTCAAAACCAGCAAGGCTCTTCACACCATCCCCAGGCAAAATTTGGGCAGCACAGAAGGGGTTTTTGGTTGGCACAAAACTTACCTGACCAAACCATGCATTAGAAAAAATTATTTCTAAGGAATAATTTATCCTGGAGGACCCTGAACTTCATTACTGGAGGCTACAAGACAACATCAGAAAAGATCTTTTCTGTTAGGCATCCACTTTTGACCAGACTGTGAATAAAACCTTTAATCACAGCAAACCTTTGCTCTGACCCAATTCATATCCCATGGCTATGCTACACATCCAGAAAATCTGTGTCAGAGATGTGAATAAATCCTTAGCTGTCCAGAATTTGATAAGCTGAATATATATTCTTGACCTTAATGACAGAAGGTAGAATAAGAAAATTAAACTGTCAAAAAAGGCCAATTTAAAAGGTGTTGCTAACACGGTGAAGTGAATAAAGGTCCGTCTGCACTGTTGCATGAAGTTTTCTTCCTGCTCTACCCAGTGTTTCTTGGTACATCCTGGGCACAAATCTTATCAGGATCTGTATTTCCTTGTCATAAAGGATGATAGCATGGTATATATTTTAAAGGTTTTTCAGGGTTTTCAAGAAAAAAAAGAGGCCTTTAAATCCCAAGAACAAAGCAAATAAAATGAAAATATTCAAATGAAATAAGTATTAATAAAACAGCAACAGGAACTGGGCCTTTAGAAGTGTTAGCTTTAAAAAAAAAAAAAAAAGCAATTTTAGAAGGTGTATCCATCTAGGTATTATGTCTCTGTGGCACATACCCAAGATTGTTGTTGAAAAGCATCTTTCACTCTTCCAGCACATTAAGATAAAGTGCTACATCTTACATTTCCTACTGGTATATAAAAGCATCAGAGAACCAAGAAGGTATTTTAAAATGACATGCATTGACTTGTATATTGATACTAAGATTTTTTTCTATACCGCCTGCAAGCAAAAATCACAGAACTATGGTGTTTCCATAGCAACTGCATTTTAATAAGGTGAAATTTCCAGTTTGATAGCACTGAACAAGTAATAATGTCAGTTTCCAATGTTGCAGAAGCTCAGATGTCAGGAAGGTTCAACATAAAACACAGGGCTAAAACCAATTCCTTGCAACATCCATCTTTATTGCTATTATAATTTCAGGAAAAGCCAATAAAACATGTTATTAAAACAGTAATCTTATTTTTCACGCACTTCTCGTATCATAAAGCATCAACATTTGAAATATGTCAATTTAAACCTTATTCATACATCTCCATAATAAACATCTTGCTCTTACTGATAGCTCACTTTTTGCCTTTGAGCTTTTACTATACAATACTTCAGGAGAGGGTTCTGAAAATAATTTCCTGGCAGTGGGTGTAAAAGCTCAAAAGCACATACACTGGCCATTGGTGTATCCTGTAGCTTACCAGTCAGAACATAAAAGCTCACTAGCAGTTTTTGCTGCAAAATCATCATTCCCTTAAGGTAAAAAACTGAATTCAGGTGAGGTTTGTTTTTAAGAGCCCAGAAGAAATGACAAATTGAGATCTGGCTTTTAAAGTGATGGAAGATCTTTCAAAGGCTAGACAGGTCTTTGGTCTTCATTTCAGCCCCTTTCTCTGTGTCTGTCACCTAATACAAGCTTTTCTGAGGAGTTACAGTGGTTTTAGGCTGGAGAGACTTGGTAAAATATGAAGCTAAAGCAGAAATTTATCCCCATGACAGGACACCTCTTTCATGGGTTAAAGTGCAGTGTTTGCAATGTGAAGTGATATTACTCATCTTAGCATGGCACTGACTCCCAAAACAAGTGATGTTACAATTACTTCAGGTTGCAGTATGAGGCTGCTCTCATCTCTGCATCCCCTCCCTTCTAGTATAATAAAAATTAAGATGAAAGAGAAAATGAAACTAAAAAAGAACTGTGCTTGTCAAGCACATCAAGATGCTTCTTCTTAGGTAGTTATGGAAGGTAGTAATGAAATCACTTATTTCCAGAAATTAAGGTTCTAGATAAAATAGGTGCTTACAATAAAATCAGAGTTGATAGAATAGGATTTTTTTTTCTGAAATTTCTGTTTATGAGATCATTTTCCCCTGGGTTTCACCATGAACCATATGGCTCCACCCATGTTAGTATGCAATCATGTCATTGCTTGAGTGGAGGACAACTGTCAAGGGAAGGGCTATGCATGTACTGTAGAGTCATCTAAAAAAGCATGGCCATAGCCAAATTCCCTATTGGGATTGACTGGTTTTACTTCCCAAGCTGTGCTTGGGATTGTTGGGAACCACTGGTGGTTTGGATGAAACCTGTGCCAGAAACCATTCCTCTGACTTCACCAAGCAGACAGTGGATATCCTTCCTTGGCAGCATTGTTTGATTCATACCTGTTTGTCTTACTGTACCAGTGAAAACAGTGAGGGGCCAAATGTCTGTATCTATTGTTATGATACATTCTACAGCCTGAAGAACATAAAAATCTCCTTATTAGCTATAAAAGAATGAAATACATGCTGGCATCTTGTAGAGCACATTTAGGACCCACTGCATGCAATTGCTGTGTAGTATTATTGTGAATTTAACTCAGGTTTTATTGGAATCACAATCCAACTTGGCCAGAGGTTAGAGTTTTTGAAAATTTCACCACCTGAAAGTTGGTATAGTATAAAGCCTCTGTAAATTATTTTTTATGTATTTATATGTCTTTTAGTGACAGATAATTTCAGTCCTCTGTATTCAAATCTCTGATTTTAAAACTTAGTGCAAATGAAGGAATGTTTATATTTTACATAGATAATACATTAATGTATGAAAGTTAAATTGCCTCAAAATACAGCCCGTGTAACCCTACATAGTAATTTCATCTACTTTTTCATGAGTTGCATTTCCTTATTCTTACAGTGACTATTAGCCATATTACAATTAATCAAAAGAAGTTATCTAAAGCAATGCATATGAAAAATTATATCAGCACAAAAGCATAAAAATATTCACGTTAAAGTATTAGCATAATAATACTACACTATCTTGAATAATTAATTGGATTTATTTAAAATTAGATTGTTTTGCATGCAGAGGCTCAAATGTCATAAATTCAACAGTACTATAGATGGTTTAACTCACAAATTTAGACCCAGAATTTCACAGGAATGCTGATTTCAGAGGGCTTTACCTTTGTGGCATGTCTGTGTTCTGCAGTGGGGTGGGAGTGGCTTAAGAGGAGATGTTGGACATCAGGCTGTGGTGAGGATGGAGCCTCCAGCAGAAGCCATGGAATGTATTTAACCCAGACATCTTGGCCTCAGCTTTAAACCAGCCTCAACCTGCAATCTTCTTTCTAGCTGAGCTCCTTGTAAAAGATACACTGAGCCCAGCACCATCTCTCCATGGTGGTGGTGTGACAGGAGGTCCCACAGTGATGGAGCAGGAGACTGTGATCCCATATCCATGTACAGGCACCAGTGCAGCTGAGAATCATGCAGTCCCACTTAAGGAGACACAAGCAGGCTTAAATGAACAGTTGGCCTTCTGAGATGGCTGGAAGCCCCCATCCTTCTCTTTTCTGACAGCCTGTTACTAACTTTTGTACTGTTTCCATTATGTGACCACAGGGAATTACAGTGAGAATACCCACACTTTGGGATTGCTGGAAAAGAGATTCTACATGATAATAGCACTCTGACACTCTAGAAATGATCTTGACCATTGCTTTGGAGAGAAAAGTAATTTTTGTCTTATTTTTTAAAATCTATTAATCATAAGTGACATATGAGACTTAAGGCCTACCTCCCACTCTGAAAAGATCTGCGGGGATAAACTTCATCATCTGGAGGTCCCCTGACAACACCCTTGAGAAAGCTGAGGGATGGTGCAGCTCCTGACAGCTGTTCCTGGGCTCTGCATCCCACACATACCACTCAGTATCACCCTGCAACTTCCCAGTGGGAGCAATGGGACAGAGCAGCCTGCCTTTGTCCCTTGCTGTCACTACGTGCTTATACACACTGGGGGTCCTGGCTACAAAACAGAAAAGGTTTTGTCCTTTCTTGCACACAAAAATCATGAGAGGTTTTGTATTCATACAGGAAATTGTAAAATTAGGATGTAACAACCCTCTCCTTAGCTGTGGTTTAATCTACATTAGTATGCTTTGATTGATGCGATACCAAACCAATATGGAAATTTATGACATATGAATGGTAAGAAGCAACATATAAATGGTGTTTGAGTAGTGAATGTGACTTATGAACATAAAATATATCAGCCTTCACTGGACTTAGAGAATGCAAAATGTAAGAGATGGTCCCTGCCTTACAAAACTAATAAACTAAGTACAAAAAGGTAAAAACACCTGATGTGAGCATGAAATAACAAAGGGTGAAGGTGAACGCATTACTGTGAGCAGCAGCAGCAGCATTCTTAGATCTGCAGGGCATTTACCTTCCTAGAGAAAAAAAGCTGAAAATGTAGTGCTGAGGATGAGAGTGAGGGATATATCTCCTAACCAGAGTCTTTCCTGACACTTGCAATTAGGTTGCAAATATCCAGCATATGACACCTTTATAATTCCTGTTTCCAGGAACTCCTGTTTGTAGACCATATTAAAGCTGCCAAAACAGCTAAACAGTCTGTGCTATAATTTGAAAAATGCTTTAGTACTAAGCAGAAGATTTCATTTTAAATCACATGACAACATGGAAGTAATTAGAAGTGTTCATGTTCACTGAACCTATTACTAATTGTGGTATTTGCATAAAAATAGATGCAAGATAAAAAATAATAGGCAATTTGCTTTTGCAGAATGTATTCACATGCTAAATTTCAAAACACCCAGAAATACAGGCACAGAGAAACCTTACTGTTCTGGTTATTTACTTACACACATAATTGACCTCTTTCAACATTAACTTCTGTATTATCTGCACTGATTAGTCTAAGAAATATATTTATTACAAGAACTGGAAAACAATGGCTTATTTTCTTTCATCTTACATGGAAAAGCTACTGTTGATTGGAAATATCTGTAGACTAGTTGAATATGTATTTGCTTCTAGCTATAGTACAGCAATTTTTCACCAGTCTGACCAGCAGCAGGAGTGCATGGTGCTCTAATTAGCAGGGTTCCATGGTATTTATTGCTCCCATTAGTGCAGCATGACAAACCAGGGCATGGCATTTAAATGGCTTGCCTAATGATAGGCAATATGTTTGCAGCAAAATCAGATGAGCATTGAGGAGTCAGAAACTCCTGGCTCTGGGTTTTATCCCCTAGATCGCACTGCAATCAAATTTCCAGATGTCATTGAATTTCAGAGACTCACAGACAGACTCATAATGGATTTCTGACTTATAGATATTTAGATGGCTGGATAGGAATGCTGTGGGGTTCACTCAAAAAAACCAGGAGCTTGGGGCTATGAATCTTGGGGCATTTAACTTGCTTTACACATTAGGCTGTATTCTCCACAGCTTCTTTGGAAAGACAAAAAGCCGTGGTCCACATGGTTCAATAAAAAAAATTACAGTGTATGGGTATTATTATTTTCATAATGGAAAGTGACACAAATTAAATTCTGTAATATTTTCATCAAAAATAGTAAAATCACATTCAAAAGTAGTAAAATCACAATAAACATTCATATCATTGCAGTATTCCCAGACACTTGTGAGCTGACATTTGTCATTATAGTATTTCAAATAACAACAGGCAATCTAGCAAGTACAAGGGAAGGGACCCTTACAATGAGGGGCATGGGATCAGTGTTACCCAGTAAGGCACTCTGACAACAACAGGTCTCAATGGGTTTATTTTAATATGGATTTTTTTAGATGTGTGAATGTGGGTTCCTATTCACCATGCCCTGAGCTTCCCATGCCTGTATGGACAAGAGTGAGGTTGCAGCCAGCACCCAATCTTGCATTTGCCTCTCCTCAAATGGAATTCCAGTTGAGTGGCTGCATGGTTAAAATCTGAAGGAGGGTTATTTAAAGAGTTCAGTTTCAAGGGTGAGCTCAAACCCAAGCTAATATGACACTACAAATATATCAGCCGGAACATTTCATTTCAGACCAAGGTTTTTAAAAGCCTGTTTCTCTCATGTTATTTTCACAGAAAATGTCTAATGGAGACATGAGATAGAACTCAAAATATACAAGACTGGCTGAAATGACTGGTGGAAATGCCAGATTGAGCCCAACGTGATCCACAGGTATTTTTGTCAGATATTAGGGAGCACGAGACATTCTGATTTTGTTTGAAATAAATAGAAACAATTTATTAAGGATTGTCTCAAAATAAGATGCATTTAAATTCTTCTCCAAGTTACATGTGCATAAACCACTTAATATTTTAAATACAAAAATTCAGCAAAAATTTCAAGCAATACATTTTAGTAATTATAGGCAAGATTGTGAACAGGTTCATAACCAATGGGACATAAAGTATCTAACAGACAGTTCAATTTATGGGCCTGTTGTAAGCCAAGCCTATATTTAAGTTTTATTGTGATAAATAGTGCTCCAGAGAATGATACATCTGCACATAGGTGGAGTTTAATTTGGGAGATTAACAGTGTTGAAGAATTATACTTCAAGAATTTTCTGCCTGTTGGAAAGTTTCATACATAGGCTATTGATCAAGCAAGAAGAATGATTTCTCAAACTATGCAGGTTTCTCCTCTTTGCTTGAAATAGAAAATGGATAAAACATCAGCTGGAATGTCTGCAAGGTCTTAATTCCACTGAGTTTAATACTTAATGACTATTAAAGGTAATTTTTCTGACAACAAAATTCAGATTTAATTGAAAGGAAAATACTCTCTAAACATAAGAAACATCTTACTCATAGAGATAATGAGTAAATCACTGTACATTTTCAGTGCCACAAAGAGAAATGTTCTACCTCTAGATAAGAAGAGGTGTCTAACTGTAGAGAAAAAAGCATGTATTTCCATGTAAGGCTCTAAGCTTTTTCCGAGTTTTTCTTGTGCAGTGAGCAATGTAAAGCCTTTCCCAGAATGACAGAATCACACAATCAATCTGGTTGAAAAAGACCTCTGAGATCATTGAGCCCAACCTATGACCAAACACCACTTTGTCAGCTACACCAGGGCACTGAGTGCCACATCCAGTCTTTTGTTAAACACCTCCAGGGATGGTGACTCCACTACCTCTCTGGGCAGCCCATTCCAGTGTTTGACATCCTTTCTCTGAGGAAGTTCCTCTATTCCTCTATGCTTCCAGTGATGCTGCCAGCACACTTTATGTCCATTGGCACTGTTGAAATCTGAGCAGTCTCAACATCGACTCCTGGTGCAGGGATCCATTACTGAGCTTCCTCCATGCAACAGCTGCTACTCAACTTTGGCCTCTGGTACTCAACTTTTTTCAGCTTCCCCCACCTTCTTTCCTGACAAGCTTTACATGCTTGAGCTTTTTTTAGCGAGAACTTTTCCCAAGATGAATCTTCAGTTAGTAGAAAGTTACCCAGGCATCTCTTGGCATCAGATGGAAAAAAGCTGTTAGCAGGTTATTGAAAATTACTGTCAGCTTGTCACGTGGTCGAGGAACTCCTGGCAAATATCCTATCTCAGCATATGGAAACAAGACACAGAACCCCATTAATTATTCTCTTCACCCTATCAATTGCATGTCTGTCCCCAAACTGACTGTGTAATCACACTTGAGGTCTGAATATTTCATTAATGGATTGACAGTCCATAAAAATCTTTTGGAATTGGTGAAAAATTGCCATGCATATAGGGGGCATACATGGCAATATACAAAGGTAGCAGCATCATTTCATCCAATAGGATGATGTTAACCATAAGCCCTATTCCCAGTGCTCTCCTGGAACTACATCTATTTACATCAGCTCTCAGAAGTTCCTGTTGAAGTGGGTTTTTTTCAAATGTTTGCCATAGAAGATAAAAGGTAATAACACTACAATTATAAAGGCATGTTTTAAACTCACACTGCACAAATAATATATCCTTTGCCAAACATTAATAAAATGAAACACTGGCAGGAAAGAACATGTGACTGTTTCACAATGCCACTTTCTGTGACTGTAGAAAAAGTGACCATTCATTTAAAATCATACAAGCTTTCAGTAATGTGAAGTAAGCTGCAACTCTTCTACTTTTTGATTGTAGCAAAGAATGATTTCTTACGTACAAAATAGGCTGCCTGCACTTAAAAATCAAGAATATTTCCCAGACATCTGAAATAGAATATTTAAAAGTTTTACCAAAAACACCTCTACAACCCCAGAAATGTCTTAATATAAATTCAATAGAAGTAGAGATTTCACAAACTTAAAACCAAGACAAGCATTTCTTAAGGTCAAAGTCAGAAGCTAAATTTCATGTGTTACAGTTTTTTTGGATATGGAGTAGCCAGTGAACAGAAAAGCTCTTGGTAAACAAGAATGTATCCAGCTTCAGGACATTTTCTTATATAAAGAGAAAGATTTTTGATTTTAGAATATCAGAGAGAGGCAGTAACATTGATTTTTCTATCTACACAGGAAAATAATTTTTAAGTTTTTCATGAAGTTAAAACAAAACTGATTTCAGAAAAAAAATTGCTTAGAAACTCCAATTATTTACAACATGGATCAGGTTCATTAGTGTCCTGGGTTGTGAGATACATGTGTATTCTATTTCCTATCTGTTAGAGGTGGGGCAGTTATCTTCTGTTAATTGGGCAGGTTTTTTTATCTCTTCCATAACCAATCCACCCTCCAGGGAGATATCTTCTGTTAATGGGCCATTGAGTGTCACTGCATGACTGATAAAATTACATTGACCCATTGTGAGATGCTCCACCCAGGGGCCAGAGCCAAGCATTCCTACCTGGATATAATCTGAGATTTGGAACACCACAACAACCTTTTCCCATAGGATTCCCAGAGGAGCAGCTGTCTTCTCCACTGGATTCCCAGAGGAAGACCAGGCCCATCTACACTACTACTGGACCTTCAGAGGAAAACTACACCCTTCTACAGGATCACTGCTCCAACACAACCACATCTGTCACTCCAGGAGAACTGCAGCCACCATTTAATCAGACTGCTGCCAACCCCCTGACCATCAGGGTGTCAGGTTGTATTCTGACTCTGTCAGTGATTTTTTTTTTTTTTGTTTATACTATTGAATTTATAATTTTAGTTTTCCTAGTAAAGAACTGTTATTCCTATTCCCATATCTTTGCCTGAGAGCCTTTTAGTTTCAAAATTATAATAATTTGGAGGGAGGGGGTTTGCATTTTCTATTTCAAGGAAGGCTCCTTTCTTCCTTAGTGGACACCTGTCTTTTCAAACCAAGAAAATTAGGGAGACTTTATGTCATAATGATCACATGGTTTGCTGGAGATGCATAACATGTTGCCTATATTTTAAAGATGTGGAGATGAAGCAATTGTGTTGTCTACATTAAGTTCTAAATATACAAAAATGCTTCTACTTCACACATAATAATATCCAATATCTGTTTAATAAAAAAGGTAAGAACAACTTTCCTACCCTCCACAGTCAAAATACCCCACCCTTTCAAAATGTTACAACAATAATCTAGAAAACAGGATTAGACTCAGAAGAAGCACAGAATCATTAGAAATGTTTGTTGGAAGGGACCTCTGGAGCTCATGCACTCCAGCTCCCCACTCAATGCAAGGAAAAGTTCAGAGGTGGTTCAGGGTGCACAGGGCCTCACCGAGTCACATTTTGAAATTTGCAAGGATAGAGGTTCATAAACCTCTCTGGGCAATTTCCCCTGGGGCTCTCACATCACAGAATAAGCCTACAGGAATATCTCATATTTACAATGTGCAGCCATTGCCTCTTCTTGTTTCCCTGCACATATCTGAAAATGAGCTCATCTTCCATTCTGTCCTGTTTTGACAGTGGAATAGAGCAAGAGGAAGACTTCTCTGCTCACGACTGAACAATCTCTGTTCCCTCAGCCTCCCCTTGCATTTTGTGCTCTCCAACCTCTACCCATCCTCTTGGTCTTCCACTGGACTCCTTCCAGCCTGTTGACCATGCTGTCTTGTCTGTCTGGGGTAGCTCAAACCTGGACACGGCATTTCAGGTGGAATCTCTCCAGTGCTGAGCAGGGGGAAGTAAACACATCCTTCAAGCTCTTGGTTATGCTTTTGTTATGCAAATATGCAAGTAGCCATTGATGCCAAAGGGGTACACTGGAACATGTTCAATTTGTTGCCCATCAGGACTTGCAGCACTGTCCCTAGGCATCTGAGGATGTTTGTTAACAGTGCAGGACTTTGTGTTCATTTTTGCTGAAGTTCAGGATGCTTCTGTCAAGCTCCTTCTGAATGACAGCCTTTCTCTTCAAATATATCAATAACAACAGTTTTCTCATCCATCCCAGTTGTGTGACATCTATAAACCTGGGGAATGTACAGGAGAGATGATGAAGATATTCAACAGGATTGCTCCTGAAGATACTGATACATGAAGACAGGCACTTGTAACTGACTGCCATCGGCCACGGCTCTCTGAGTCCAGCAGTCCAGCCAAGATGTGTGTCTTCCACACATCTTATAAACTACCCAATTAGGCCATCATACCTCACATTGACTATTATCAGGAGTATTTGTGCTTAAAACCCAGCCATTTTTGAGGTACCACAAAACCTGTTCCTGTCCTCTTGCCGTGAATCAGCTATGACAAAAGTCAATCGGTGTTCAGTCATCATCTGCCCTCTGGTTCACCTTTTTTGCTGTGATTTTTGTGTCTCAGGACACACAAACACCATCCACAGTCTTTCTAGGGGTAGAGGTGAGGCTGACCTCCCTGTATTTTCCCACATTTTCCTTGCATTTTTCAAAGATGGGAATGGTGTTTGCTTTGTTTTCCCAGTTACTGGAAACCTACCGAGTCATCACACCTTTTCTAAGCCTAACAGACCACAGCTTTGCTGTGTCATCTCTGAGATGCCTCAGCATTTGATCCCATGGACTTGTGTGTATCCAGCTGAAAAAGTGGTCACCAATTTGATTGCCCCCTGAAGTGGATAGTACTTCTTTCTCCAGGAAGAACATAATATGCCAATAAGGATTAGGGCAAAGGAGACACTAGCACCTGAGCCTCTTCTGTGTTCTTTGCTCCTCCCCAGATAATTATTTTCATATTCATCCTTGGTTGTCTATTCCATTTCCATAAGCTTTCTTTCTGCTACTGGGCTCAAGAGTAATCTGTTGAGCCATGTTAGCCTCCTGCAAAAACTGCCTGTCACACTTTAATTAGACTGTTATATCTTGAGGAGATTGTCCTTGACAATCTATCTCTTGCTTCCTTTGCCCTTTCAGACAGACTCTTAAAGGATCTTGCCTACCAAAGTCCTGAAGCAGCCAAGATTGTCCCCCTGAAACCTGGTGTCTTTGCTGCTTGTCTTCTTTATCTCCCTAGATTCTTAAATTTGGCTTATGGTCACTGCAGTCAGAGCTCCCAATGACTGTAGTTCATTGGAGAATGAGTTTTTTATTGTTTATGAGCAACAGAATCTGCAGAATATCCTTCTCTGTCAGTCTGTCTCACAGCTACACAAAATAATCACCATTTATGCCCTGCTTTGTTGCTCTTCTAGCAGATGTTGGAGTGATTAGAATCCCCCATGGTAACCAGAGTTTTCAACTGAGGGGATCCTTCAAGTTATTAAAGGTTTTTCCACCTTCTTCCCTTATTACTTGTGCAATCTGTAGTAACCCCCCAGGTCTCATCTTCATAGCCTGTCTTTCCCAAAGAGCATCTGTTTATCTATTGCAGTGGTCCAGTTGTGAGCTACCTACCACATCTTCATAATCTTAATTGTCCCATTTTGTGTTTCAGAGGATAATTTATCCCCCTCCCTGTCTCTTTCCTAGGAAGCACACATTAATTTATATGCACTTAAGATGGGATCCTTTTTTGTTCAGATCTCTTGTGAGAGCATAGGAACCTCTCACATAGGCACAATCATCCCATTTCTCCCCTTAAAGCTCTGAGAGGAGAGAAATTCCTTATGGAAACTAACATGAGGTTAGCAAGAATCATTGCACTGCTCCTGCACCAGATTCATCCAGTTTCTCCATGGCAGACCTTCCATGCCCCTTGAAAAGCAAATTCCCAAGGTGATGGCAAATGGCTGCCTGAGAGCACAACCAGCCCCAGCAGCAGAGAGCAATCTGCAGTGCCCCAGGTGTTCCCTCCATGGCCTGGCTGCCAGGCCTCACCAGCACACAGCTCTTCAAGGAATAAGGCTTGGTGGAAGGGAAGGAAAGAAGCAGAGAGAATACTAGATGTGTGGAGGTTTTTTTGCAGCATATGGGGACATCTAAGCAGTAGGACAAATTCTGGAAAACCTCAGAAGAAGGTACACTCAGGCTGGAGAATGTGGCATAGCTAAGAAATTAAAAACTTTAACTCTTTCATAAAATTGGGGAGGAATGTGATTGATTTACACTCTATGCACACTTTTATTCTACCTTTTTACTGGTCAGCCAGTATTTCAGAAAGCCTGACAAGGACACTGTGTACACTAGGAAAATTACTTATGGGACATTTGTGCTCAGCTGTTTTTTAGAGTATCTGAATCTTATGGGTAGACAGAGCATCAATAATATATTACTGTCATAAACCACTTATGGCATGAATGGAAAATCTTTCTGCATTCTCTATCTGCCAGTTTTATTTGCTCATTGTTATGCAAGTCTATAAGATATTGATTTATTTGCCTCTGCAAAACATAAAAGAAGGTTAATATAAATACTTCATTATTCAATTTTTGGGTCACAGTCATTTTTTTCTCAAGTACTCTGCTATTCAGAAAGGTAAAGTAGGCCAACTAATTATTTGTCCAAAAAGACCATGCAAGGCAACCATGATCCCTTCTTTCTATGCAAAGAATTTTAGGTCCAAAAGCCTAAAACATTACCTGACATTGAGTAAAACAAATACAGCAAAACATAATGCAATAGTGATTGAAGAAAAATGGGAATAATTACCTCAAAGAGAAACATGTAATGGGGTTAGAAATTAGTCTCTGAGTCCTCAGGTTTGCACGACACAATAAGCAAAGTGGAGGCCCCTCTCCCAGAGAAGTGGCCATTCCTCAGCTTGTTTATGCCAGGCTGCCCAGCCTCCAGCTGGTCCATGGTAAATACAGCCTCCATCAGTACTTCTGTTCTCTTACATCTTGTAGAGAGATGAACAGTAGGCACATATTTACTTTCAAATGAGGTGTAAGTTTTCATTTGTTATTAGAAGTCAACTTTCAGTTAACTTGAAATATCACCAGATAAAACAGTCTGTAAGCCTTTATCTTGTCTGTCCTTTTATCCATTTGGGGAAAACTCCACAGTTTTGTTACATAAATTTCCTAACATATCTTGGAGACTCTGTAAACTTTGATCATAATTTGGTAGAACCTTATTTTCTATTATAAATCTATTTCTATCTATAAAAAGCTACAAGACTTTTCTACACTGGGTCCACAATCCTATAGCTAAATTGCCATGCTACAGCATGGGAGGCCTGCTTCAGATTAACAAATTTCATCATGCACATGATGGCACTTAATAATAAGTCTTGACTTTTCTTAGTAAATTGAGATGCATTTCTCACCATGAAGTCTAACTTCTCTCTGGAAGCATTGCATTTTAGCAGCTGAGCTACTTTTACTGTTGACATATAGAAGCAAACTGCTTAAATACTTTTTTTAGCTTATTGTCAGTTACAAACTGTACTTTATTTTCATGCATTGTTCCAGCTCATCTCCAGTATTTGCAAAGTTTCAGCAGGCTGGATTAGGACATTAATGGCAGCTGTGCATCCATGGCTCACAATTCTACTGAAGATGCTCATGAGGAGGAGGGACAGGCAGTGATCTCTTCTCTCTGGTGACCAGGGACAGGACCCAAGGGAATGGCCTGAGGCTGTGTCAGAGGAGGTTTAGGTTGGATATTAGAAGAAGATTCTTTATCCAGAGAGGGTTTGGGCCCTGGAACAGGCTCCCCAGGAAAGTGGTTACAGCACCAAGCCTAAAAGAGTTCAAGAAGTGTTCAAGAAGAGGGATCATCTTAACCTGTTTAGCTGCTAATTGCAGAGTCAAAGGAGAAAAAATCTTAGTAAAAACTTTTTGGTACCCATGTGAATAGAAATAAGTCAGTCTTGAGAATTAGATCTTTCAATAAAAAACACTTTTTGGTTATTTTTATACTGTCACTGTAACTCAAACTGCTGTAGCAATAGTATTTAGTCTTTAATAGGGACAAGCTAGATCTAGATTTTAAGAGAATCCGTAGGAAATTGTTAATCTCAATTGTGTCATTCTCAAGGCTTTGTTGTTACAGGTCTATGGTGGCCTTTAATGTGTTTGCACTACCTCATTAACACCCTATTACTTGCTATTAGCAGGAGTTTTGTAGATGCAGTGAAGTGAATACAGATCCATTAAAATATATGAGTTACACATTAACACATGCTGGGGCTTACTAGCTACATTCAGCTAAATATCTGCTGAATAGAATACAACAGATGCAAGATGATATTCTTAATTACAGACATAAAGAATTAATTTCATGAAATGATTTTTTCCATTTTTTGTGCTTTTAGCTTGACTATAACTTCATGATCCTTGCTGCTTTTAAAGTCATTTTAATTGTCATGTTTTACTTTGCCAATAAATAGCCTCTCAGATATTTATTTCCATTTTTAAATGTTAAATAAAACTGGTCTCCTTTCCACAAGAATGTTGTGGTTTATCCATTTCCTTTTTCATAGTATCCATACTTCTCCAGACTTTTGAAATGCTGTCTTGCAGAAAGGAAGGTGAAGCAGGCTACCACATCATAACTAACTTTCTTAATCTCTAGACTCTGAATTAAAAAGTGAGTTTCTTGTTCTCCTTAGTCTGTAGCCTGAAAAAAAAACCAGTACTTCAGGGAAGAATCAGAGATGTAAGCTCTGGATTCAAGTTGCTGCTATCTCAGTCTGGGCAAGATACACACCAAGATGTAACACTTAAAACCTTTACTTCCCCTGGTATAGTCTATCAGCTACACTGTCTATTGTCTCCACAGGCTGGGTTCTGTAGATGCTACAAAATTCACAGAATTACAGAGTGGGTCAGGTCGGAGGGGACCACACAGATCCAACCTCCCTGCACCAGCATTGTCAACCTAGAGCACACACAGCACAGGATTGTGTCCAGACAGTTCTTGGATGCCTCCAGTGAGGGAGACTCTACAGCCTTTCTGGGCAATCCATTCCAGTGATCAGTCATCGGCACAGTAAAGATTTTCCCCATATTCAGGTGGAATTTCATGTGCCTCAGTTTCTGCTTGTTGCCTCTTGTCCTATTGCTCGGCACCACTTAGCAGAGCCTGGCTCCATCCTCTTGGCCCCCTGCCTTCAGATACTGACAGATATTGATGAGGTCCCTTCTCAGTCATCTCTTCTCAAGACTGAGCAGGCACAGCTCACTCCACCTCACACAAAAGATGCTTCATTCCCTTATTCATCTTTGTAGCCCTCTGCTGGACCTGCCCCAGAAGCTCCATGACTCTCTTGCCCTGAGGAGCCCAGAACTGGACACAGCACTCCAATGTGGCCTCACTAGAGCTGAGTAGAGGGGCAGGATCCCCTCCTGTGACCTGCTGGCAATGCGCCCCAGGATACTATTGGCAGCTCATGGACAGATTGTTGTCCACCAGGACCCCCAGGGTCTTCTCTATGGAGTTTTTACAGCAGGTCAGCTCCCATCCTATATTGATTCTTGGGGTTTTTGCTCCCCAGGTGCAGGACCATGCATTTACCTTTGATGAATTTCAGGTGGTTCATCTCTGCCCATCTCTCCAATCTGTTGAGGTCCTTCTGAAGGACAGCACAGCACTCTGGAGTATCGGCCATTCCTCCCTGCTTTGTGTCCCAACACATTCTCCTCCTATTTTGCATATAGAGCCTAGATGCTGCTCAGTTATGGATTTTGGGGACAGAGATGGTCATGGCTGGACACTGTCACTCTAGCTTAGTGGTACTTAGGTTTCCTTTGCAGTTTTCAGGCATTAGCATTACAGCAGTGCTCATTTCATCTCAGAACTCCTACTTACACTTTCACTTACTAGAGCTCAATTCTTCAGCAAAGTTACCCCATTTCTGGGGTATTTAATTAAATATTTCTGGGGGTTTTTAATATTCAAATGTTCACTTGTTAATGCTCACTCATAACTTAATGCCTTAACAAATGGTTGCTCTCCCTGGTCCAGGTAAATATGAGCTTCAAATAATAGGAGTTTCAAAAAATATGAGTATCAAGTATTCATACAGACAGAGAAACCCTAATAGCAAGAGTCCATGCCTGAGCCCAACTTATCTCTGTGTGTTAAGAGCACCTTGCTGGGAAATTAGAGACCATGATTTGAGGTCTTTCTCCCTTTCCCTCAAGACACAGGATCTGTCAGTAAGGTTAATGGAGGTCCTGGTTTGATGATCCTATCAAGGGTGAAGTATGGCCTAATGATCCAAGCACCACAGTAATGTGGTGTTCATGTTCTGCATATGCCCAACAGTTAAAAAACTGTAGTATCAAGGGGCAGATGAAGGGGGGCTTCAGAAGAAAGTATAGTACTATCCTTTTCTTATTACCTCCTCTACACTGACTATTTGAAAGCAACAGAAGATTTCATTCCTTTTGTTTAACTCCTAGGTGTGTCCTATATAGTTATTCTTATTTCTTATCTTCCCTTTGCTGGAGTTTAGATGCAGGACAGTGGAGCACTCCTACAAACACTCCTTCAGTTAAGGTTTTACTGGTCATCTGTACATTAACTTTGCACTTGTACTAGTGTTCTCTGTCCCTTTTGCCCCTTTTCTTGTTATTTTCAGTGGATATCTTTGTCTCTTTATCTTTTGCCCAGAACATAGCCATCAGATGCAGGTTCTCATTTATCTCAAGCAGGCCACAGCTCCTTCACTTTCTGTACCATTTGCTAGTTATCCCTAATCCCTTCAGTACTTTCTTTTGCCCTGCTATTTCACAGAAGAGTTTATATACTGTAAATTGCTTTCTGTCTCCCTTCCCATTAAGTTACCATCTGTTATGCATTATCCTCAAATGCTATTTGCAGTCCAACAAACTTCCACTAAAGAAAATATGGGCCATTTCCCCTAATTTTCTTCTTCACTCTAGATTTGGCTCTGTGTAAAGTATATGTGCAGCTGATCAATGCTTGTTCAGAGTTGATCTGCTACCTCAAGGCTTTAACTTCCATTTCTTTCATCTGTCACTCAGTTTCCTGAATGTTTGCTTTTCCTTTTCTCTCTGGGATGAGAAAGTGAGGAATAAGTGTGCCTACAGTCTCTCTGCAAGGATCTGCAGCCTTATCCAGCCTCTACTACTGCCATCAAGTCAGATATCAAGGTAGGCATCCTTTCAGCTTGTGCTGTGAACTCACTTGCCCACTCAGTTACTTCAGTGAAATATGACAAGCTGCCAGGTGAGATGTATTTCTGTGTTTTGACATTTGCTTCAACAGAACACTTTCTTCCCTTGCCTGTGTGACTTTTAATTTGGTCCTGAACTGTAGTACACAGTGACTTTCCCATAATGTTTCAGAGATCCAGCCTGAAGCTTTTCATTTTGCCACTGCTAACTAAATGCTGCAGGGATCCACATGGCCATGGCTTTCCTCCTGCTGAGGGGGGCAGATGGGGCTGCCTGTTCAACATTGTCCAGCAGTGCTCCTGCAGCCAGCCAGACCACAGACAGCACCAGCACTGCCACCCTTCCTAGCTGTTACTCCCCTTTGTACTAAACAGAAGATGACTATTTCAGCCTTGCAAATTCCTGTTTACAAGTGATAAAACTATTCTTCCAGAATCTGTTCAGAAACTTATTCCTTAGACCAGGATATTTTTCTGTGAGTTATTTGTATCTCTGTGTTGCAGATGGTACACAATTTGTTCACTGATCTCACTCACAGGAACAGTGTTCTTTCCCTCTCTTAACTATGTATAGCTTTTTCCTCTAGTTTTTTACCAGTGGCCTGGATCTTAAAGGTTTCTTTACCTGTCACCTCACCTTCATTGTTTTCCCCTGTGTGTTTTATGCCTGATTGATTGCCCTTTGGTATGAGCATCTTTTGCTTGACAGCAAGGATACAGCTTCCTCCCAGAGGTGATCCTTCAGACCTTCAGTCCCAGTGGAGTTCAAGGGCACTCTGTCAGGTAGGGTCAGGTTCTCCTTTCTGTGGGCCAAAGGCAGATTTGGGACCAAGTGAGAGAAACTCAGGATGGCCTTTTTCTTTGGGAACTCAAGTACTGCCAAAAGCATCACTCTAAAATACTTGTTGGAAGAAAACTTCTAACTTCTGAAGATTTATTTTCCTTTTGGCTTTGTTCCTATGTTCTGAACATGGGAAATATTTATTTTACATTTACAAGGTGCTATATCGATGTGCCCCTGCTCTCTGTTGCTATATTATGATTATATCAGAAACACATAATGTTTCTTGCCTTCCTGAAGGAAGGTATGCTATGAAAAATTTTACAAAACCAGTGATACAGATGGCAAAGTCTATATGGTAGAAAAAAGGAAAAACTTCACAATTACAACTTCTTTCCATCTATTTCCACAGACAAATGTTGTTGACAAAATTAAAAACATTTCAACTGTTCTTAAAACTTTTTATTATAAAGTGTGCTATGTTAGAATAATGGTATTGGAGTAAATAATAAAATAGACAATGTGAAGGTGAATAACATTGGGACATCTTTTATATTGTATTAGCTCAGTATTTTTGGAACATCTCTGACATAAGTGAAGGAAGTTCAAGAATCTCAAGTTATGCCATTACCAATGAATGAATACTATTTTATAATGCAGAGTTGTCCTAATAAAGAGAATTGCAAGTATGACCTCAGAGACTGGGATTTCAAGGATAGATTTGAAATATTGCAAGTTGACATTTTGGATTCCCCCTGCATTACAATTTGGACACATTTAAATCCTTACAGATATCCAAACAATCCCTCTCTCTCCTGTAATGAAATTTTCAATGGATTTTATAGAAATGACCCCCCTCCCAACATTCATAGGGCATTAGAGAGACAAAGATGCTCTAATAGTGATACTTTGTGTTCCTAGTGGAGTTGGTGGCAGAATTTCAGAGTTTTTATGATATGTTGAAATTGAATATAAGTATAGCAGCTTTCAGCAGATTTATTTAAATCCAGCACCTTGATATTTTGAAACTTCTGGTTCTAGGTTACACCACAAAACTTAAAATCAAACTTAAGACTTCACTGCCTTTCTACTCCCTGCTTTTGGCATGTTCTTCAGAATCTGGGATGCCTCAGGTCACAGAGATTGTATGAAGTCACAGTTTAAGGGGGGTGGGGCTGTAGAATGCTGTATTGCCCAGAGAGATTGTGGCAATCCACAAACTTTGGTTCTGTGCATATTTGACTGGAGTCAGCCCTTTAACATGCAGTATGTATGCAGTGCATGGCCTAGTGTCAATTTTTATTCAACACAAGCAACACCATGCTGACCAGTGAACACTGTTTTTATTGGATATTTCAGTCTTCAGTCCAAAGAAAAGAGGTCTTTCTGTAACTGTAACAGCACTGTACAAGGCAAAATGCCACTTTCCCTTTGCTTGAAGGAAAAAAAAAAAAAAAGTAGGAAAGCTGGATATTGACTGGCTTTCTACTTCACTGTTATGTGAATCCATTCTGGCTAGATTTTTTCCCCTCAAGTACCTTTATATAGATAAGTGTGTGTGTGTGTGTGTATATATATATATATCTGTGTGTGTATATAAGAGATGATATAAACATAGTTATTTACCATAGATAAGGAAAAAATATCACAGCAACTTTCTTGAATGGACCCTGCTTTGAGCAAATGGTTTGGACTGGAGTGACTTATTTTTTGCTAGAAAATGCAGTTTTAAAGAATCCCCAACAAACAAATGGACCTTAATCCTGATTGCTTTTAAGCTGTGAGCATATTCACATGAGTGTTTTCTTCAGCTGTGCTGAACTCTGTCCTATGTTCAGTCTGACCTGAAGCAGGGGAGGACAAGGCACCCCAATGTTTCAAAGTAAGGTCATTTCATGTTGTTTGTGATGGCTGTAAAACTGTCAAATACAACAAAATAACTGGATTGTTTCCATAGGGACTAGTGCCTCTAGAGAAAGTTATGCCCAGAGGATGGGAGTTCAAACTTTTTTGCTTCAGTGATCTGGGTTCTGGGGTGACATGGGTGAGCTTAAAATCAGATCAGTAAATTATAAATCAACAGTATTGTCTATCTTAATGAAAAACTATTAAGTGAATAGCACTGTTTAGGATATTCTCTCATACTATTTTCAAGAGGCATTAGCATGCAGTGTTACTCTAAAGGAAAATGGTTCCCAGTTCAGACAAAGCATTAACAGCACTGTCCACAGTCACTTGTTTCTTCCTTCATTCCTGGAATCCATCACTTTTTCAAGACTAAGTAGAGATGGGCAACATATTTCTACTCCCACAGTATCTTGTACCAAATGCATCAGCAGTAAATTGTCCCCAACACCCACTGATAACAACATTACCAACTGTGATCTCCTCCAGCAGTCTTTGCTGCTTTCTTGGCCCTGTCCCAGCAGTGCAGACACAGAAAGGCTGGGAGTGGGCTACATACCCTTCCCTCTCCACTGCAGCCAGTGGTAGCTCTGCTGGCTCTCCTCTCTGAAGTGCTGGGACAGGGCATAGCTGCTCCAAGTGTGGGGATAAACAAGGGTCTCAGGGGGGAGGGGTGAAAGGAGAAACTGAGACCCTGATAGGAAGTCTTCAAGAAGTCTCTAATCCTGTACAGCTGACCAGTGGCATGTGTGCTCTTTGTAATATTGTGAAAAGTTCTGTAGCACCACACATCATGGACAGGCAGGCTGCTCTTGGAAAGAGATAGACATGAAAACATCAGGGCTATTGTCAGAGTTCACTGAATGATGTCCAGCCCTTCCCAGCTAAAAGGCACCAATGTTTCACTCAATAAGATTTGCAGTGAATGAAGATTTCTGAGTCAGAAGCTCTGAAGGTTCTCCTTGTAGCAGCCCAAGAGGAAAAAAATAAATACTTTCCACCTCCTCCCTGACCACACAACAAGTAACAAGCAGCTGGTTTCATCGATTAAATATTTTCTGTTTTTCTCAACTCCTTGGGTGTTTGTTATTATTAAAAGGAGTCTCTGCACCCTCATGAGCTAGGTCTGTAAATCCTGAAGATGAAGATCAAGGCTCACAGGCTACAGCTCTGCCTCCTGTAGCAATGCTCTTCATCCAAAGATGTTGCCAGGGCTGGGGAAGAGGACTGACTGAGACCTGTGTCTCTGATGTCTTGCAAGGTTGCTTACAAACTCTGGCTTCTCAGCACATGATTTAATTTTGGTTTTTAGGAAATGCAAGCTCCAGCTAACTTTTCCCAGGGCAGTTGGAATAGCTGATTGATGCAAGAATTTTCTCTTTTCCACATTACTAGAGATGAGGTTTGTTACTGACAACACAACCCTGTTTGCCCAACAATTTGCATGCAGGCAATGCAAACAGACTGTCAATTTTGTTCTCCAGGATCTGGTTAGGATCACTGTAAATGCAAGTATTACAATCTTTTACTTCCACAAAAGTGAGACATAATTGGAAGACCCTGAGGTTAAAAAAGGAACATTAGGCATGATAATATATCTGGGAATATTTTACCAGAAGAATAAAGTACTGTGTGTTCACTGTGTGATGAAAACACATCTTTGGCAACCTGGGGAACAACTGAAGATGGTATTTGACTTCCCTGTGCCCACCATGATGCCAATCTCCTGAGACAAGTCTCCACTGGGAGTGTCTGCAGCTCCAGTGTCCCACAAAACACAGACCAATGACAATAGACAGGCTTTTTAATATCCAGCAAAGGATATTCATGTGAGATTCATGTCCTGGTGACCCAGCAGAGGCTTAGACAATTCTTAGCATGTGGACTTAGTAAAAGAGTAATAGGCAAGAAAAAAGCATAGAGTGCAGTTGAGGCTGCAGTGACAATCCCTGTGCTGCTGTGCTGCTCCCCATGCTCAATTTAGCCCTCAGGGAGTCCCTTGGCCAGGATTTTCTGGGGCAGGCCAGGATCCCTGCTTCTCCCCAGACAGTGTCTGCATTTCTGTAAGGTCCTGTGACAACTTCAACCTCAATCAGGTTCCCCTGATGTTCACATCCTCTGAATGTGGCCTTCTACTTTACAGCTATCTTAAAAAGAAGCTAGTGTGTTTTGGTTTCTTTTGACTTTATGTTTAGGGACCTGATGCACATTTGTAAATCTTTGGAAGTCCAAACTTCTTGATAATATTACTTAATACTTACTTATTACTTATTACTTTCTTCTTATAATATTATATAAGAAGTTCTTGGTGCACCTGTATTTTACTAGGCTGCTCCATTGGTAATTTTTTACACACAGTGAGACCACACAGGTGCCTTGAAGGCTTTCTGAAAGAGATCAGACATGCTCACATGCCTGCAGGTAGATTGCCTTCCCTTGACCTTCTTTTGTCCTGTTTGAGGATGTCCAGTCTCTGGCAAACATTGGGAGGGGCTGGGCTTCAAGGAAGAAACCTAAATTTCACTGGGTTGTGCAGCTGCAAGCAGAAGAAAACTGCTGCTGGTTTTTCCAGGCTGTAAACTTCCCAGGTGGTGCACAATTGTGGTTATAACACACTTCTCTTCCAAGAAATGAATGCATCACTAAACACATTTATAGAATGGGACTGTCTAGAGGAACAAGACTTGAGAAACACTGTTCATTTATAGAAGCAGCTGAAGGCAGCCTATGAGAAAACTCTGAGAAAAATGTGATTATAATGTTTTCACTCCATGTACCCCACTGTTTTGTATACTTCAAAATTTTAAACCAACAAAGACCAGCTTTGAAAGCTGCATACATTGTCCAGACACTAAAAATTTGGAAAACGCTTGGCTTTATACTATCTGGTTTTACACACAACTTGTGACTGAGCTGCTTTGATGCAAATTTCTGTTATCTTTGTCAACACAATATGTTTACAGTCTGGACACATTTACCAAATATTTGATTTAGCTGTAAAAGTGAATTTCTGGAAGCACAGTCTCAAGGCAAATGGATGCAACATCAGTGACTTCAAAGGACGTGTGTCTTCTTGTAATAGAGTATTATTAGATAGGTCACATTCTTTTCTATATGAAAAGAAAATCTCTTTTGCATCCCTCTTCTGCAATATATAGCAGCTTTAAGTAGAAATTAATTGCTTTTTCCTCCATTTTGGGGCCCATTCACATTCTTTTGTTGAACAAAACAGAGAAAAACCCAGATATTTTGCACATAGCATCTAATCTATCTTTCAATCTCTATCTCTAACTTTAGTTGAAGTGATTTCTGTTGGTTACCTTGTCATACAATTACAGCATTGAATCATAGTACCATAGAATGACTTTGGTTGAAAAAGTCATTAAAACTCACTTAGTTCTAGCCCCCAGCCATTAGCAGGGTCACCTTCCCCTAGACCAGGCTGCTCAAAGTCCCATCCAGACTGACCTTGAACTCTCCCAGAGTTGAGGCACCCATAATTTCTCTGGGCAACCTGTTCTGGTGCCTCATCACCCTCACAGAAAGGAGCTTCTTCCTAGTATTTACTCTAAAACTCCTCTCATTTTAAGGCTTTTCACTCTTGTCCTGTCCCTAAAGGCCCTTGTCAAAAGTCTCTCTTCATCTTTCTTGTAGGCTGCCTTCAGGTACTGAAAGGTCTCAGGTCACCCTGAAACCTCTTTTTCAGGCTGAACAATCCTTTCCTTGTAGGAGAGGTGCTCCATCCCTCTAATCATCTCGGTGCCCACCCTCTAGACTCGCTCCAACAGGTCCATGTCTTTCATATGTTGAGAACACCAGGGCTGGGTGAAGCACTGCAGGTCTGCACCTGCCGTGCTGCAGTCTCATCAGAGCAGAGCAGGACAGAATCCCCTCCCTCCCTCACCCTGCTGGCCACACTGCTTTGGATGCAGCCAGGACAAATTTGGGCCTTCTGGGCTGTGAGTGGTCATTGTTGGGTCATATCCAGTCTCTCATCCACCAACATTTCCAAGTCCTTTTCATCATCCTTCTTATTCCTGAGGGGCTGTAGTTTTGGGAAATGGGCAGAAAGAAGATATTTTGATTTTGATAATCATCACCATGGCCGATGACACTTCAGTGTTATGGCTCAGTGACCCAGGTCCTGATTTCTCCAGAACAGGGTCTCCCAAAATTTCATCAGAAATTGCAAATTAAATGCAAATGGGAACCCAGCAAATGGATTTTGGTTTGCAGTTGAAAGCAAAAAGGTCAGATATGTCATTCATTCCACGCAAATAGATGTAGGATGAGCCATACCCCTCACAAAATAACACCAAATTAAACCTTATATCTTAGTGCATCAATTTTATTTGCCCAGTAGCAAGAATGTTTCCCAAAGGCAGACAGTTTTTAAGACTATGCTCACATAGACCATTTCCTATCATGAAAATGATGGTATTCCAGATAATTTAAAACACTTGAATCTATTCCAAAGATTTCAAAAAACTGGAAGCTGCAACAGTGGCCTGGCCAGGGAAAAGACCAGTGTCCATCTGAGTGCTGCAAGGGAGGATTAATTTCTGTTTGCTGAAAGCAGCTGGGTAACAAGAATATGTAGCACTCCCAGGATCACTGTTTTCCAGGGAAAATCTAGTTCTCCAGAAGTCTCTGCTGGAACAAAATTATTTATTTACTTAGTTAATTAGTTTACTTCTGAATTTTTTCCCTGAGCCATTAGAAGTACAATAAGTGAGGGGCACTTTAAAACAGAAAAATGACTGTAATATATGTTACATTTGTTGTCTGGTTTACATCTTTTTCAATCCAAATTAAAAAAAAAAAAAAATCAAATTCCCCTGCTTGACTGTCAACACCTAGAGTGTCATCTAAGGTGACTTTGTCCTTGTTCTTTTACAGGAGACTCTGTAGTTCATGAATTTTGGGTTCTGATTTTTTTGTTGTTATTGCTATGTAGAATAGCTCCCCAAAAACTTGTAGCAGAGTATCAAACCAGGAAGGAGACCAATCAGGCCTATGCAGGATCCATAGAGCTTTTCACCACTCCCAAACTGGAAATTCCCATTTTTGTTCCAGGCTTTGATTATGTGATATCCAAACACAAAAAACATTTTAAAAATCCTCCTCTGCCTTTCCACCTCCCACTTTGGACTTCAGTGTAACGAGAAGGTACCAGATCTGTGGCAGCTCTAGCTGCCCACAGCAAAGGTGAGGGAGAAGTTGGTTTCCCTTATGTTTGAACTCACCACTGGCTCATCTTTTGCCCCATAGGGACAGCCTGCTCCTGCACCTTCAGGATTTCTTTCTTTAAGTGTGTCCATCCTTCCTGCACCCCTTTGTTTTAAGGTATTCTCTGGGTAATAATCAGAAGGCTGAATTAGTTCAGGGAGTGTTCTGGTAATATCCCATACCCAGGCCCCAGGGAGGCAGCAGACCTCTCTGTGGGAAGGGTCCAGGTGACATACAGAGTCCTCAGTTCCCCTCAGAAGGGAGTCACCGGCTACAACTGCCCTTCTTCTCTTCCTAATACCCCAGGCTGTGACCCATCCAACAGAGTAAGTGCAACTGAGAAACCTCCAGACAGAATTTTTTCTCTAGTGTCACCTCTGGACACAGGGCCTTGTACCTATTCTGTTAAGACACCTGGGAAGGTGATGAGTGTTAGGTGGGGATTATTTTACCTCCCCTAGTAGGAACCCATTTACATTTCCCCCCATCTAATAGGTCTCCCCCTTCTGCTGCATGGAAAGAGGAGTGGGGCTCCTTTGACTCCTGCTGAGATTCTCTCAGGGTTGGGAGTACCTCCACCTGTCTATTTCTTTTTCTCTCTCCCTAAGACTCCTTTCCACTTCGTCCTTAAGCTCTGCCACTAGACTCACTGTAATGAGAAGTACATCTTTGCAGCAGTTTTGTTTTGAGGAGTCAAGTTTCCCCGCAGCCCCTCAGTTTAAATCCTAGTTACGCCAAATTTGTGACCGGGATGCTATGCAGCGTTTTCTATCACGTTACAGAGTCTCATCAGTCCACAGTGAAAAACCAGACAACTCCAGCATTATCAGTTTGGGCCAAGGAAGGGATTACTTCCATAGAGTTTTACATTACCTTGTTTTTCTGCTCCATTGCCTCCTTCATGTAAGTTGGTGATTTTGGCAAACATGAATGCTACTTAAAAGAATAGAGCAGGCACACAGTAGAAAAGTGTCAGAAATATAACTTTTTTTAAACAAAATCATCTTTCTCTCTAGTACCACATCACCTGGCATTTTTTATTTGCTGCCAGGAAGAGATTTCCTCTTACTTTTCAGAAGCTGGGTGTGGCACTTAACCACAGTGTGAGCATTACTCTTGTACCAGGAGAGCATAGCAAGGGAGGGAGGTCATGGAGGTGTTACAGGAGAATATTGTCAGAAAGAGCAGTCTCTGATTCTTCCATCGGCCTTATTAAAGATTTTATTCATATTATATCCAAGGATGAGGGAACAGCTTCTGATAAAATAAGTAATAATTCATGGGGTGATGTCTCAAGATCACAGATAACAGGATATTTCCTCTGTATGTGGCAGTCATCCAGATATAGTTTGAGAATATCTGTCTTGTCCTGGGCATGCAGGCTAGAAAATTATATTGAACAACTGTCTAAATCTAACTATGATTCTCATCAAAACTCATATTGTAGCTTATAAAATTTTTATTTATAGGCAAAAGAACTACAGGCATGTATCAATTTTTATTAAAGAAAAAGAGAGCCATTTCCTTGTAAAATTAACAAACAAGCTGGCATTTTAGTCTCTGATGTATCTGATTTTTTAGATCAGAGTGTCAAAACTTTCACCACAGAAAAGGCATTTTTGCTATTGTAACAGTTAAGAAACTATCTCATATATACCCACATTGTCCCCTTATTCTGGAAATGAAAGGTATCATTGCTTTAGCAAACAGTATTCAGTATTTTCTCTTGCTCTCCTGCTGAAGTAAAAAACCAGACTGGTGAATTTGATTACAATTAGAGTGCTGTGCCAGATATTACAGCTGTTTCCCTGAGAACAGGACAAAGGGCTCTCAAAGACTCCAAGGCACCCAAAACCTTCTCCAGCAGAACAGCTTGTGCATGCTCCTACATACATATTTGGGTTTTTTTTCCATCTGTGCAATGAAGATCAAAAGAACTGAGCAAATGCATACTTTAGAGTTCTCAGAAATAAACAGACCTTGTTAGAAAAAAGTATTTAAATGTTTTGCTCAGATTAGAGCTGAACAATCCTAGAGAAAGCAGAAGACTGGATTTTATTACAATCACTTGAATGCAAGCTAAATTGCATGGGTTTGATGTTTTTAATCAGTGAGTTTATATGAAATTTCAGAAAAAAATTGATTCATGACATAAACAAGGCAACATTAATAGAAGTATCACCTATGACCTCCTTTTTTATCGTCTCAGAAGTTGAGCAAGAATCTTTCTATACAAAACGATCTTTCTTTTTTACAGTCTAGTGGCACAGCAACAAAAAGGTTACTAAGGGAGCAGTTCAAGATTTTGAAGCAGGAAAATATAACAGCATTGCAGCCTACCCTAAGAATAGCTTTCTTTTTACTGAGGTAGCTTTTGGGCACTGTCAAATATTTGTATATTTAGTTTTAAGAATTTGGAGCAATGTGATTTACAACAGCAAATTATGAAAAATATACTTCTACCCCCTGTCCCTATACAACATTTAAGTATCTACCATCTCTGTCACAGTATTTTCACGGTCTGTTAGCACTGGGCTTTCATTTTCAGAGCCAATGAGAGAAGAAATAGCTAAGAATCTTAATATAAATAAATGCTAAAATAAGGTTACCCAAGTCTTAAAAGCTGAAGCAGTATGCTAAATTCTAAATGTTTCTCTCAAATCCACGGTGCACTTTAAATGCTACTTGCTTTATACTGTATTAAATTCTTTGTTGTAGGAAAGCCTGGCAAGTGTTTCCTACTCCTCAGTTAAGTGTGATAGAATACATGGAAGAATGGTTTCCTGAATGACAAAAAATTAGAGTAATTTAGGATTCTGGACTATATAACTTTCTAACAAAATGTGCAAATATCATATTTCGTTATTTTTTCTGGGTTTATTATCTTGGTTATGTGGAAGATGGTGAGCATGGAGCAAATCCCTTGTCTCAGCCACTGAGTCAATTATAAAAATTTTGATTTAGCAGAGGCAGAATTCTTTTAAGGGATTCCAGTCTTAAATGGCATCAGACTGTAAATGTGGGAAGACTTCACAACATTTACTTTCTAGACATCAAAAACTGAAAATCTGTTACTGATTTGAGGAAGAGAGATGAGGTAGTGGAGAACAGCATTTCAAGGCAATTTTTCTAATATTAGCATGAGATCTATAAAATTTTGAAGTTATGCAATCCAGCAGAAGACTTCAAAACCACGCATGTTCAGTATGAGTACAACACATCCTGTCTGTGTTCCAGCAAATGAATTGCTAGCAACGTAATTCATTTTAGTTACACAAATAACAATATGTACATACAAATGAAAACTTAGTTTTGAAATCCTCTTTGTTCCCTAAAATATCTCCAGCTGATAATAAATATATCCGGTTATACTCAACAGGAATATCCACTTAATTTGCCTAATTTTTATCAATATTCCTTCACAAAAAGAAATAGTAAACTAGATTTTGAATCAGCTGTATTTTGCATGTAATCTTGGGAAGGTGAAGCACATGATTTTACAACTTCAGTAAAATAATGGGCCAAGAAATGTACATTTTAATTCATAAATTCATAGTGAAGTTCACAGCTTTTCACTTACTCTGCAGAAATGATGTACTGGCTTCTATTTCTTTCCTTTCCAGGATAAGTATAGTTGGATGCACCAACTCTCCTTCTTATATTCATTTGCTCATGGAAGAAGAAAGAGGAGCCCTTCAGATCTATATAACTGAAGTCCAACAATTCACATTTCCCCATCAACTGGAAATTCAGATGTTTTCCTTTTCATGACCATGAGGAGATCATCCACACACAGCACTTTACAGAGCTGTCAGCACCACCAACATTACAGCCTCTGCCCTGGGGAAGGAAACCACTGAAAGTTCCCTCAGGGCATGCCAGAGCTTCAGCATAATTCCACTCAATAGGGATGTTTTCATGCTGAATTATTCTCTGATGAATGAATAAACTTTCTCCAATGAATCAGTTGAAAAACAGCTTTAAGAGGCATGCCCAGAAAATTGTATTATGAATAATCCCATAATTAACACCAGAAGGTTAAAGTGTTTTAAATTTTCCTCCCTGACTTTTGAAGCTATATTTGAATTTTTCTCTCTTGTGCTATCCCTACTTGGTAGAAGTTATGTAACAATGCATTTCCACCCTTCTAAAGGTTTTTATGAAGACAATGACATTTACTCTGACATATGGAAGGGTACCCTATCTCTTAATTGCACTTCAGTTTTTGAGCTGTTTAGGAATTTATTTCTCTTTCTATTAAATTTTTGCAATAATAGTACAATTATTAAGAAATCTAAAGACACATTATTTTTATATTATTTTTGAACTGCTCTATTCATAATCACTTAGGAGTTGCTAAATGTAACCAGAGCAGTCTAGCAAGTAATTCTAGGGTTCATTAAGCAGCTTGATGATGTGTTACTTTTACCTTTTGCAATAAGGACATTACTTTTTTGTTGTCTTCCTGTTACACACTTACTATTGCCCATAGGTATATTTGTTTAAACATGCGTGTAAACTATACCTGCACTAGTGTAATATAAACATCTAAGGGGAATAGTCACTTTTGCTGCTGTTTCCAAAGCAACTACAAAATTTTGCAGCCCTTGAGGTCATGCAGAGGATGAGGCAGAGAGGATGTAGCAACAACCACCATACAGAATCAGAGATGCATTTACATTGGAAAAGGCCTTTAATGCCAGTTTTACTGAGTACAGCTATTAACCTAACACTGCCAAGTTCACCATTAAACCATGTCCCTAAGTGCCACATATGTGTATATTTTAAACAGCTCCAGAGATGGAGACCCAGCCACTTCCCTGGGCAGCTTATGACAATGCTCAACAACTCTGTCAGTGAAAGAATTTTTCCTAATATCCAATCTAAGCCTCTCGTGGTGCAACTTGAGGCCATTTCTTCCTGCTGGCCACAGAATCACAGAATCAGTTGGGCTGGAAAAGACCTCTGAGATTATGAGGCCTACACTATTGCAGATACAGGCCAGGATGCCATCGGCCTTCTTGGCCCCCAGGGCATAGCTGGATCATGTTCAGCTGCTGTCAATCATCACCCCCAGGTTTTTTTCCACTGGGCAGCTTCCCAGACACTTTTCCCAAGCCTGTAGTACAGCATGGAGTTATTGTAAATCTTGTGCAGAACCCAACACTCAGTCTTGTTGAACCTCATATCATTGTCCTCAGCCCATCGATCCAGCCTATCCAGATCCCTCTGCAGAGCCTTCCTGCTCTCCAGCAGACCTGGCATCATCTGCCAGCTGACTGAGGGTGCTCACAATCCCCTCATCTAAATTGCTGATAAATTAAACATTAAACAGAACTGGTCCCAATACTGAGCCATGGAGAACACTGCTGGTAACTGGCTGCCAGCTGGATGTAACTCCATTGACTGTCTGGCCCAGGCCATCAGGCCAGTTTTTTAATCCAGTGAAACACTCACTCATTCAAGCCATGAGCATCTTTGACAAAGGAAGTTTCTGGTTCCACTTATATCACGTGCAATGGGAAGTAGAAGCTCTTTTTATACACAGGCAAATTATGTTAGGCTATGACCAGCAATGGTGCTTTTTCTCCTGAAGAATATTTATGATTGTCCTTTAATTCTTTAAAATCTATCAGTGGAGGATGGATGCTTCCCACACAGTCAGGAAGTTGTCCTGGAGCAAATCATGGCTTAATTGCATTGCCTATTAACAAGCACTTGCTTGACTTCAGAGTCAGAAAGACTGCAGATCAGGACTCACAGCTATTGCAACTAGCACTGTCTCTCTTTTATTTTTTTTTTCTTTGCTCTATGATGGCCTCATGGATGGAATATTTATCTTTGTTTAAACACAGTCTGGATTTATTCACCTGTCTCTTTTTACATGTTACTTCAACTCATTAATTTGACTATATTGTCTTTTCGGAACACCTAAATACATTCTGTCACGTGGAGTTATATTTCTCATATGTTCAGCTAGTAATAAAACTAGAAGCCAAGATGGCTCCTTGTTTGTTTCCTTCAAGCTCTAGAAGCAGAAACCAAACAGCATTTCTTCAGGTATTTTGTCCTGGATATGGACAGACTAGGTAAACCAACAAATGAATTTGCTATAAATAATAGTTCAAAGTTGCCATCACTAACCACAGTTTATCTATTCCTTTTATGCTTTGTATCATAGCAAGAAATATTTATGATAGTCATGTCCCATTTATTTATATTAACATTGAAGACAGCTTACAAATATCTTGGGTTCTCCAGGTTTTAACTGTGCCAGCTAGACAAGTACTGGAACTTTTGTTGGTAGAAACAGCAAATGAATATTGGTATTTTCATTCCTATGGATTATGTTCTAATCACACATTTTTAAATGAACTAAAAATTGACATCGAAAAGCAACAACAAAGTGAATCATGCTGGTGTAGTGACAGATTCTTTCCTTAAGATTTCCTCTGAATTCCTTTTTCATACTCTTTATGAGTATACACAATTCACTTTATCTATTTCAATTCTATCAGAGAAGAATTCTTTTTTCACAGAGGTTTTGCTTTCAGAACGTGCTATGTCTCAAGAGAGTGAGAATGGGGAATTATCACAAACATAAAAACATCTGGCTGGATGTTTCTCCAGATGTTTCATCCATTTCTCTTTTTTTATTTTAAATGGATAAGTCAGAGGCTTATTTCCAAAGGACTTAAATGATGCAGTTCCTAAGAAAGTAAAGCTTTTGTGAAAGCAGGTCGTACGTATTTTGAGAGACACATTTTGTTCTTTGCTAAACAAATGTAACTTCTAGTAATACTGTTTTTATTGCCCATTCTCAATTGGGGTTGCATGTTGACATATGCACTGTTTTCTCTGTAAACAAGTATGACCTCCTAGGACATCCTAGTCCTGCACTGACTTGTTTACACCAACATACTCTTGGTTTGTGTGTTTCTTTTTGTTGTAATGGTGATTCTAATATAGTGCATGTACTGAGTCTCTTCTGCCAACATCTTAGAACATTCTCACAGCAATTCTAGGACCTTCATATTAATAGTTTGCTTTGGTCAATAGTTCTCACTTTTGTTTGAAATAAAGCTCATCTGGGTACATATACCCTATTTTCTGGATCCTTTCAGAGTCAGAGGTTTTTTCCTTGGAAATATAAGTCTTTGTCATAAGTAGGTGCTTTTTTTTCAGATAACCATTCCCAATATACATGTCTTAAAAAATAAGATTTAATTTCTCTTTATCAGACTAAAATTCTGTTCATTTTTACAAATAACAAAGTATATAATTTTTCTTCCTCTTGAAAGAACTCAAATTTCCCTCTCACATGTGCAAACTTTTGTATGAAGATTCTCATATTTGTTTCTGTTGCACTTATTCTACTGCCAGCAGAAGTTTCAAGGCAAGGGGCAGAGGTCAAGCTCTTTCATTAAACCTTTAAATTTCTGGTACTGTTTTTGTAGAAGCTTATGAATAAAAATTAGGAAACATATTTGATAATTCTGTGCAATCTGTATTTTATCCTGGCCTCAGAGTGGGGCCTTTCTCCATCCAAATTTGTATGGTTAAACTCTAGGTATAGTCTATCCTTCAGAGAGAGTAGCCTTACTCCCCACAAGCTAGATGGAGGGATAATACTCAGCATTTGCAATTTCATATTAAAAAAAGCCCATGGATATCAGAAAATGTTGTGATGAACATTAGTAATAGCATAATGTCAAAGGCAAAAACATCAGCTACTTGTCTGTCTCTACTACGAGGAACAATGAGTGGTTGCAAACAACAGAAGGCAACCAGTATAATCATAAATGAAGAATAATTTTCTCAACATCAAGCTGACAATGAAGGAGAGATTTCTGCTGAGGACATTGTTGGCTGCTGTTACTTCATCCTACTATTTTTTCTGATTTTTTGAGGGTTTTCTTGGAAGAGAAAACTCCAGGGAAGAAAATAATGTCAAATAACAGGACTGTCAAGAATTAGGTTTTTTATACAGTTTTAACTGAATTATTCTCAGATGCTATTCTAATCTTTCTTTGCTTTATTTTAAGTTTACGGTTTACCTAAGAAAAACTCTTTAAAAGTAAATATATCTTCAAGAATGCATTCCCTTTATATGCATATTTTCTGAGTCAAGCCAGAATTTTATAGCCCGTTCCAAATTTTTCTTTCCACACTTCCTGAATGACAGCAGTATTTCTCTCTGGAGATTTTTGAATGTCCCATTAAAAAAAATCAAAAAAACAAACAACTACCAAAAAATGTTGGGCAGTGCTCGTTGAACACATGGAAATCTGGCTACACAAAGTCTGCTCCAAGCCTATGCAGCTGGACAGTGGGCTGGTGCTGACTGCTTGTTAGAAGAGCTCACTCACCCGTTTGTGAGAGTGGAAGTGGATACTGGGAGGACATAGCTCATCCTGCAACTTACAGAGGGCAAAGTTTCTGGACACAGGGTTATCTTTTTTTTGCCCTCAGATGGTCAGACTCTTCACAACACTCTGCTGTCCAGACACTGTGAAGCTGCAGAATCACATGTTCCTGCTTTTCACTAATGGATTCAACCTGGCTCCCATGCCAGAAGTCTGCCATGAATTTCAGTAAGCAGAGTTTTGTGGTAGGGCATTCTGGTCTTTGATACCTTTGCAAACTAAGCCATCAAGACCTGACATAACAGCAGTGGCATGGAAGGTTGTTTTTGTAATACTTTTTTCTGTCTTGATTTTAGAAATCAAGGAAAAAAGCCTGAAGACTTTTGTAACTGTAAACTTTGATTTTTACCTCACTGTTCAACTAGTTTAGCATTTATTCCCACAATGATACATCACTCTGATGTAACCGAGGCCCCACACTGTTAAGAACATGGAAAAACAGCTGTAGTCTGTTTCACTCCTCCTCCTTTTTTTTCCAAAACAAACGTAAAATGCAGCATAAATAAGGGATAAAGATGTCACTAAAGAAGGAAATTAATTATGCTGACTGAAAGTGTAAACATAAAGCTTGAATAGAACATAATCCAGTTTTGCAAGGATCCAGTTTTTTCAAGTCGTTACTAGTACGGAATATTGTTAAACTTACTAATACCCGTATAATGCATGTGAAAGCATTATTCCACCCACAAAGGATAAATGCTTTGCTTACCTGTTGCAGGTAATTTTTCCAAGAAAAGGATATGAAAATACATATTCTAATAGTTTTAAAGATGAGCACAAAACATAGGAGAGGAGATCAAATGGTTTACATTAGGGATTGCAAAACAGAATCTGTAGGAAAGCTCTTCTGTGTCTCTAATCCCCAGAATTCATCCCTGCAGTGTAATTTGACACGTATATGAAATCTGCAGACTGGCTTTCAGAGCAACAGACATAATGCGGCACCTTTTCTTTACTGAGAACTAAAAGCTGAAACCAAAATATTCATTTATCATATGGATATATCACCCTACATATTTTTCCTTACAGTCAGGTTCTGGTATAATTATCTTATCCATATCAGCAGTTAGAAATTGAAATCTAAAAATTATGAAATAACTGAAACTTTACAAAATATAGTCTGTAAAGCAAATAATCTGTAAAGGAAATAAACTTAAAAGCAAGATAAAACAAATTTCATTCCTTGCTCCAGACAGTAAGAATTTAAAAGACTGTACAACAGAATTTGGTTTGCTAAATCCAGTGTTTAGATGTCAAGTTCCAAAATAAGTTAGAAATTATAATTGTTTAAATCATTACTCATAAGAAGTACAACAATATTCTTGCTTTTGCTTTAGTCACATTCATTAAAAATATGTGGATCCTGCATCAAAAAGATACCACAGAAGAGATGCAACTTTATTTAGCTTATTCATAGTTCTATACAAATTAAAAAGCAAATTTTCTTATTTAGCTTGGGCAACAGCATTCCTTTCTCCTGTGTAAATTAATGTAATGCTATAGAACAAGACCTTACATGGTAACATGCACTCAGACACAAAGTCACATGAAAGTCCTGAGTACATGATTCACATCATATCAAGACAATGGGATGCAGTAGAGATTTCAATTTGCATGAAACTGCATGTATATACAAGTTCTTCATATTAAATAGCTTTGGTTTTGTACAACAGAATATATTCCAGGCTTCTTTACATATTCACTACAAAAAGCCACTGCTGCAAAAGTGAGTAGAGAAGCAAAAATTCCCTTTCCCAGTATGATTATTACTATTGATAGTTCTTGTTCTTCATGCAGGAATAAGGCTCAGCTCCACAGTGCTAGCCCCATCTTCTCACAATTATTCACTCTGTTACAGAGGAAGAACAAGGTGCCTGTGGCTCCTGTTATGGTAATTTTTTTGGAGGCAAAACTCATCTAAGAAGTTCCGGTTCATTTAACCATTTACTCTTTCACACAGAGACTGACATAAATATAACTGAAGAGAGATGCAAGATTAATTAGTTTTGAATACAAATCTCTGTACAGGTAGGAGTAATATTCCCCTGCTGAGGATTTGAAGGCAGGAACCTCCTCATTGAGATAATAATTTCCTCCTTTTTGACTACAGCTCCAAAGAAAGAAGCATGTTAGTCTTTACACCAGCAGTTCAGCAACCCAAATGTCCATTCATAAGTAGACGTGCAACTTTTCTCCTACTTTTGCTAAAATAGCAGCAAACTAAGCTAAAATCTCCTACCTGTCAGAGAAAAATGCTAAGCTCTGGGCTATCAGAGTGTCCTGTCTTACCCTAGACCGTATTCAGTTGCTCTTCCTAAAGCTTATCTATTTACTGGGTCAATATTCCATTATCAGGCTGCAAAATTCTTAGCCTTACATATTTTTGGCTCAGTATTTTTTGACACATGCTGCTGCACTAAAACACAAAACTTAAAGGAAACATCTTCCCATAGCTCCATAATACAGGATCCCATTACTTTCTACAATGCTTACCATCATTGTTGCAACCTTAGAATAAAAATAACCAATGAAAGTACTATTTTCCCTACAGTTTCCATCTGACATAAGAAAAATTAATGCAACAGTCTTCCAGAGCAGAGCCCTGAGTTCGAAGAGGACTAAGAGGAAGTTAGTTGTATCCATAGTGCAGAGCTGAGGCACAATGCACCATTTTGAAGCCTTGTATGCTGGAGATCAGATATTTCCTAGGAGGTACCCAGAAGAGTGTTTGGTGGCTTCTCATATGCCTTCTGTTTTTCAGGTAGGTGTGACTGTGGGTGAATTGAATGCAAAGATTCAGATGGCACCTTTCAGTGCTGTATTCCTGAAGGATTTACAATTAAAAAAAAAATTATTGGTATGTTTTCACAGCCTGTTAAAAGTGAGAATCAACTTCATTCAGAAAGGCAGCAAAAATTGTCTAGCAGCACTGATGGATTTTGTGCTGCATCAACTTGCTGTTTGCATCTCTGGCTCTGTGAAGAGTTTGTACTAATGTCTGAATTTCAGTGCCATTTATACTGTAAACAACACATGAGATGTAGTTATCACTCAATATATTAGTGCTCCCAAGGAAGGCATACAAAAAGGCACAGGCTTTATCATTGCATTTTCATTGAGGGTACCCCACTGGTTTTAATGATCTTTATAACCTCTCAATCCTATAACTGTGATAAGACCTATGTCAAATGATATAAAATACCCTTATGCTTAAAATACAGATTTGGGGAAGATAAAAGAAATAGACTTTGAGATTAATTCACTTCCAGTGCCACAGAAATCTACAGAAGAAATATCTCTTATAAATAGAGTGGAAGTAGGAATTATTGGCTTTGACTATGGAATGCAAAGTAAGCCATATTGTAATGCACTTGATCTTTTTTAGATTTATTGACTGTCATTTGTATACACTACTCTCTTCCTCTAGTAGGGTTAATTTCTTTGTATGGTTTTTTCTCCTACATGTGTTCCACGTACCATTTCTGTTTGAAAAGTCTTTGTGCTTGTAGCCATGCAAAATTATCAGTGACACATTTTCTGGGGTGAAGGTGGGATGGAGGAGGGGAAAATAAGAAGATACTTTGTTCCCACTAATAAAACTGAAAATTTTGCAAAGCAGATAATTTCTTTTTTTTTTTTTTTATTTTTTGGCATCTTTTATAATCTTCTTGTAAGTCTTGATGTGTTTTAACATTTGCTAATACCATTTTTTCCTGTAAACACTTTATGCTATGCACAAGATTACAGAGCAAAGCTCCTTCTGTCTTCCTGTGGAAGTCACAGCTCCATGCCAGTGCTCCCAAGCAGAGGATTACTCCTGGTCATTCCCACACCATGTAACAGATGATGCTATCATTAGAACATGACTAGCTAATATACTCGTATCCTCCTGCTACTGGAAGAGTTTGCCTCTCTGCTCATCTTCTACTTATTTTTCTCTTGATAGCATATATTAGCAAGTGTTTTAGTTTGTATTCATTTCCAACACCCTGATTGCTAAAGAAACAAAGATATCTTCATACAGAGATAGATATCTCCATACAGAGATATCTCCATACCATTGCTGTCAATACATAGTGCATTGGCATGAAAAGTTAATCCCCTGTTGCGACAACTACTGTGGTTAAACAACTTTTAGAGCTATTTTAGTGACAATCAACAATCTGCCGGTGTTTGATCAATTTCATCTTCTGAATAGATTTGCAGAATCACAGAACAGCAAAAGTGTTGGGGTTGGAAGGGACCTCTGGGAATCATCTAGCTCAATGTCAATGCTCAAGCATGGGAGCAGGTTGCACAGGATCATGTCCAGACAGGTTTTTAATTCTTTAGAGGAGACTCTACAACCTCTCTGGGCAGCCTGTTCCAGTGCTCTGTCACCCTCACAGTAAAGAAGTTTCTTCTCATATTCAGAAGGCACTCCCTGTGTTTCAAATTGTGCCTGTGTGCACTGGAAAGAATCTGGCACCATCCTTTTCATATCCACCCTTAAGATATGTGCATGTATTGAAAAATGATGTATTGATTGCCCTCTGTCTTTTACAGGCTAAGCAGTCCCAGCTCACTCAGCCTTTTCTCATCAGAGAGGTGTTTCTAATAATCTTTGTAGCCCTCCACTGGACCCTCTCCAGTAGTTCCTCATCTTTCTTGAACTGGGGAGCCCAGAACTGGACACAGCACTCCAGGTGAGGCCTCACCAGGACTGAGCCCAGGGGCAGGCTCACCTCCCTCAGCCTGCTGGAAATGCTCTTTCTAATACACCCCAGGATACCCCAGCCTTCTGAGCCACAAGGACACACTGCTGGCTCATGGACAGCTTCTTGTCCACCAGGACCCCCAGGTCTTCTCCACAGAGCTGATTTCCTGCAGGTCAGCCCCCAGCCTGTACTGGTTATGCTTCCCCAGGGGCAGGATGCTGCACTTGCCTTTGTAGAACTCTGCCCTGGCAAATGGTGGGTCTACCAAGGTGGCAAATAAGATAGAAGAGAGCTACAGATATGCATAGAGGGAAAGACTCAAAAAAGACAAAAGAAAGCTGCATTAAGGGGTAGTCCTTCGGGGTTCTATAAATCCCTACCTTCATTATCAGGACATAAATTATATTTAAGAGGCTGTAGTCTAGACAAGTAAAATGTGCTGATGATAAGACACTGTAGCCTAATGTGAAGTAATAAATTTATAAATCAAACATGATAAAAACTGCAGAAACTTGCATTTAAAAAGTGGCCATGCACTAGCTCATAAAATATTAAACAAGTCAGAGTTGTATTTCCCTGTAGAACTAGTTTGGAAGCTTTGATTTTATTAAAGGATATTGCTTCTGAAAATATTACAAAGCTTTCATCAAAAGAAAAATGCATGAAATTAATTCCTATGGGTACATGGTTTTCACATATTGAAATAGACCCTTTTTATACCAACACAGAAGAAAAACTAACTGAATCAATAGCAACGAAAGTAATGGAACAAAGTTAGCACATTGTCATTGTAACAACCATTCAGGTGTCAAGTTGAATAGTATCATAAATCATCTTAGGCTAGACAGCAAGATCTGACAAAAAAGGAATTTCTGAGACGTAACTCCAGATAAAACAGTGACCAAGAGTTGAAGGCAGTAAAATCAAATTCCTGTAATTTTTACTCTTGTTCTTTTCTACTTCTTTATAGACAATGGTTTGTAATTACAGAGCGATGATTAAGAATTAAGGAACTTTTTTCCTAATATTTGTAATCAAAGTATCCTTTCGACCATTTGATCTTTCATAGGCAAGACTAAATGTTTTAGAACTACAAAGCACTGTCACCTCTTGTTCCTAAAGGCTAGTTTCAGTGTACCAGAAAGTTAACTATGACAAATTGATTTGGAAAGGTCATGACATTTCATTAAGAGAGTTCTCTTGTTCTCAGGCAATTGGGCCTGTAAATACACACCTTTCTGAAACGTTCTGCTGCTCCAGTAACTTCCAGTTTAAAAAATGTTAAATGCCATGAATCCCTGTTCCAGTAAATCTGTTTCAATAGAAACAAGAGACTTACCAAAATATAATTTCAAAGAAAACAATCCATTTAGATTAGCAATGCAAATCTTGTGTTTCTGTCAAAACGATTTATTTCATTTGTTTTATTTCGTTTCCTTCTGTCACAATCTTTAGACATATAGGAATGCATAGAAAAGCAAGAAAGGAAAATTTAATGGCAATCAAACGAGCTGCAGGCAGGTTTACCAATGCCATAAAATTCTGTGTGGCAATGTAGGCCACTTTTCATGAACACCAAGGAGTGTTGCACTGTGGGCTGCTTGGCTCAAGAACTCATTAAATCCCCCAAGATGTTTTTTCCTATACAGGAACAAAAAATAGGATTCCATTGCTTCCTCTCTGCTCTTATCTTCTGTTTCCATGGATCAATAAATGTAGCTGTTTCAGGAAGACCAGTGATTAGCTCTTCAAAGGAGAAGTTATGTTTCTTAGGGTTCAGGGACAAATGCAGCCACCTTTAATAGGGGAAAAAAATTGAACCTGGCCTGTTGATCATGGCCTTAGGACACCAGGAATTCTCTGCTGTATTAAGTAGTGGCAGGGGGGAAGGAGAAGGAGATAGTGTGTGGTTCTAAACTGAGGACTAACATAGCTGCCTACAGACCAAGAACAGTAATCTCTGCCATATGACACATCCTCTTACAAAAAAATGTCTACTGCTATCAGCTGAACTGGAGCACAGCTCTAATAGTTCAGAGTAGCTCTCCTGAAGGGAGAAAAACTAGCTCAACAGAGGCAGGTGGAAATTTCAGAGAAAAGAATGAGATTCTGCCAGCTTCCTATTGACACCACTATGTTCTATAAGTGCTTCCATTGATCTATGGGACTTCCATTGGACTATTCATGCAGTAATGTTCTTTGTGCAAGGGAACAAAACTGGTTAAATGTAAATTCAAACTCAACGTGGTTAAGGTGCACAATCTGGCTCATTTGTTTTGTAGCTACAACCCACTGACTTTCTAAATTATTATGGAAGTATCAACAGCTGTTCTCTCCACCCAACTATTTCATATTGAGCTGGAATGCACACTTATCCATCAGTAATGAGAACCAGCCCTTTCAAAGACTATGAATAAGCAAAGAAAATCACATTGGCAAAACTGGAGATGTAAAAAGTTACTTAGGGATCAAAATATCCCAGCTGTCTCAGTGAGAATTACACATAGTTGATCCACATGAAAAATCACCCTTGTGAGGAGGGGTGAAAAAATGTTCTGTTTCTGTGTTAAGGTGAAGGAAAACCTTTGCCAAATTTGGGAAGACAGATTCATCCACCTGCTGGGGTAGAATGTTATTAACATTCACACACACAAAAAATGACAGCTGTTAACAGCTGAAACTCATAATTTCCTTCTGATCCTTAGTCATCAGGGGACTTTACAGGTAGTCCAAAACAGAAGGACATTACAAGTGCAATGAAGAACTCTGCACTGCACAACATTTCACAGCAAAACTAGAGCTCTCACAAAAATATCTTTACAATATTTAAAGGTGTGAAATAAAATGAAAACTGGCACCCTTGCTATACAACAGAAAGACTGTTCTAGCCCAGGTTCAGAAAAGTATTCAAGAATAGTTAATTTTTTTACAAGGTTGTCTCAATTTCAGTTTTTATGACATGCTATTCAGAAAGGAAAAGGGGGCAAAAAGCACCTAAAAATTCCTTTCCTCCATTACAGGCTCATTGCTTGTTCTTGACAATACCTCTCAAGTCTTTTTTCTTCTATGAAAATATCTGAGTTAGAACTGAGATGGGGAGTCTTGGACTGTTTCCTTCTACTGTAAATCCCAGTGGGGGTTGCATGAAATGTCATCATCATCAACAGCATCTAGCTCAGCACCCAACAATGCACCAAGTGTAGCTTCAAAAAAAAAAAAAAAAAAAGCTTTCATATTAAATTTAGAAATACTTTATCCCACATTAAACATCAGAAATACAGCTAATGCATTTCTGCACGTCTTCAGCTTTAAAGCTGTGCTTCCAACCTGTTTGTAGGCCTCAGAATAAGAATAACAACTGAAGACAGCAAAGTGCACATGGACTGCACTGGATAGATTGATTAGGAGGATATCCTGCACCAGATAAGGCAGGCAGGTGTAGAGTGTAGATACCTGTGTGTAGCATGAGAACTCATTACTGGACAGAGACAATGGGAGGAAGTAAGCTAAAACCCTTAAGCAAGTGCATTTAGGCTGTGATTTAAGCAATCATCAACCTGTTCTTGAAGCAAAATGTGTCTCTCATACTCCCTGATGGACACTATAGCTGATAATTGGAGATCACTAAGGAGAAGATGTGGGCTCTTGCTGCTCAATGCATTCACATATATACAGCTGAGGGGGAAGACTGGCATTATCCGTCTCATCTGCCCTTGTTGTGTTGCTGATGATTAACAGCCATTTGGTCCTGTAAGCTTTTCCAGAATTGCCCAATTTTGCAAACTGCCAGAGTAGTGGGATTTATGGCCAGTGCAAGCTAGAGCTGTCTTGTATAATATGGGGCCATAACTGCTTGGCTACAGGCACTACAAAACTGGCAGAGGGAGAGCTAGTGCAAAGAGCTACATTAGCAAACAAACAAACACAAGCCAAATCTATTATCCAGTATAAAAATATGGGCATGGAGATGGGGTCCAAAGGAACACTGTTTACTCTCCATCATTGCTAATAACAGCAGGAGAGTTCCACACTTAGTGGTTAGAAGGATAAAGAGTAGTGGGTAACTAACTGTTCTTTGCTGCACCCAGCTGGCACAGGACAAGATGAAATTAATCCCTTCGGATAACGAAATTCATAAGAAAACTATTCCTGACTGCAAGCCATCTGTAGCTGTAAATGTTCCCTGAATAGCAGTTTCTATGAGACATGTTTGAAATTACTGAGTAGGTTAGCATGACTTTTTGGCCTTAGATTTCAACACAAGATTTTTAGCTGAATCACTGAACTGGTGCGCCAGTTTATTGACTCCATACGGCATTTAGGTCCTCAGCACATTCACACTCTCTGAATACCAAATGCCCAGATGAGACCAGCAAAAACAACAGAAGGAGGAAAACAGCAAAATAGCAGCTCTAATTAGAGAATTAGGAATATTTTAGAGAATATACTCTACTCCTAGGAAAGGTAAGAGATTATTTTTTTTTTTGTGCTGCAGGAAATCCATGACGTTGTTGCTGTCATAGAGACATGGTGAGATGACTGACACATCTGGAGTGCAAGGATAGGCAAGGAAGGAGAGGCACTGGAGTGGCCCTGTATTTTAGGGAGTGTTTCAATTGCCTAGAGCTTAGTGATGGCAACAACAGTGTTGAATTTTTATGCATAAAAACCAGGGGAAAGACTAACAAGGCAGATGTCATGGTGGGATGGGAGGCTGTTATAGACCACCCAAACAGGATGAAGAGGCAGAGGAGATATTCTATTTCTATTAGAAATTAATATTTCTATTTTCTGCTGTGAGAAGTCTCAGAATCACTAGCCCTTGTTCTTTGGAGGGGTTTGGCACACCAGATGTCTGCTGGGAATACAATTCAACAGAGAAGAAACAGTCTAGGAGGTTTCTGGAGTGTGTGAAAGGTAACTTCCTGATGCAGATGGTGAGGGAACCTACCAAGGGAGGTATCTGCTGGACCTGTTTCTTGTGAACAGAGAAGGACTGGTAGGATGATGTCATGGCCAGTGGTCACCAAGTTACAGAGTCTTCTTTTCTAGTCAGTAAAATTGCCACCTTGGACTTCCAGAGGGCAGACTTTGGTCTGTTTAGGTGACTGTTTAGAGCTCCTTGGGAGGTATTCCTGAATGGCAAACGAGTCCAGGAAGTCTGGACCTTCTTCAAGAAGGAAATCCAATGGTCCAAGAGCAGGCTGTTCCCATGTGTCAAAAAATGAGCCAGTGAGGAAGAAGATTGGTCTGGCTGAACAGGGAACTTTGTATGACATTTGGAAGAAGGAGCAGACAATGTGGGAAGACTACAAAGGTGTTGTGAGGTTAGGCAGGGAGAAAACTAGAAGGTCCAAAACCCAGCTAGAAGTTAATCTGGCTACTGCTGTAAAAATGGGCAAAAAATTGTGCTATAAATAAATCAGCAAAAAAAAAGCAGGCTAAGGAGAATCTCCATCTGTTATTGGAAATGGAGAGGTAGTGATGAAGGATGAGGAAAAGGCTGAAAAGGCTTCTTTGCCTCAATCTTTTAATAGCAAGACCAGTCATTCTCTGTGGTCACAGCCTCCTGAGCTGGAATACAGAGATGGAGAGCAGAATAAAGCTCCCACAATCCAAGAGGTAATGGTCAGGTACCTGCTACACCACCTAGACAACTGCAAGTCTTTGGGGATGGTTGGGATCTGCCCAAGGGTACTGATGTAGCTGTCGGAAGTGTTCACTGAAGCACTTTCAGTCATTACCAGCAGTTGTGGTTAACTGGGGAGGTCCCAGCTGACAAGGAGTTGGCAAATTGTGGTGGTTTGACAAGGAAGTGAGTTTTTGGGAAAGTAGCGGTCAAACCAATCAGTGGCCAGATTTGAATATTGGCACCTGGTGTGGCCACTAGGGACCTGGATACACCTCTGAAAACACACAGGGGTTAAAAACAGAGCATTCCCAGGTGAACTTCCTCTTTGGTTCCGGCTGGGGAAGTGATCGGACTTATCCTCCCTCGTCCAGCTGTGTCTGGGTGGGGGAGGGGGGGTAAGCCATGCGGCCTGTGGTGGGGTAGGCCAGGCTGGAGCCCTGCATGGGAAAGGTGGAGGAACCCTGAGATGCTTTGGGCAGCCCTCCCATCTGGGAGAGAGAACAGAGACAGTCTGTGCCAGCGTGAATTTGATACCGTGTGCTGGCACCACGGGCTGAGAAGGAGAAGGGGGGGGCAAGAAGCAAGGTGCCCAGCCGGCCCGTCCAGCTGTGGGAGTCAGATGTCCCGGCAGACAGCAGCTGAGATTTTAACCCCTTTTGTTCATGGATAATGGAAGCTGCAAAAATACTAATCCTCCCTAATTTGAGGATAAGAGAGATAGGTGGAAATGGGCAAGTGAGGAGAAGGTTTGAGTAAATGGAAAATGTCAGCAGAAGATGAGAAGCGTCCTGGATGGAGAAGATGACTGGAGTGGCCTTTGGCTGGACTTTTTCTTGCATAACCACGGGACTGAACCAATTTCTTCCTATAATTTAGAGACTGCATCTAGGGGGAGGCGATGGCTGGGAGCCAAGAAGAGTGCAGTGTGTTAGGTGCCGAAGTGGAGTGAGCAGAAACTGATGAGGAGGGTGTGGTGGAGCCCTCTGCCTTCAGAGGAGAAGGATCTCTGTTCTTGAGACCCCAGGCCCCAGGGGAGTGATAATGGGGGGGACTGCTGTCCTGAATGTGAGAGACTGTCACTCTTCTGGAACTGGGCAGAGCATCCTTAAAAAGGAACCCGAGGACCAGTTTGGATCCATGTCGGTGGTGAGAGCACTGAACATGGAAGGAAGATTTTCACTGTGGCAGATTTTCTCTGGGTGGCTGCCAAGTGTGAAATGGAAGCACAGGAGGGTTTGAATGTGTTTCCTGGGGAGGCCTGTGGTGCAAGAGGGAGACTCCTCTCTCCTTGATGAAATGGGAGTTGGTTGTGTGAGGGATGGTACTGGACAGAGAATTGAGTGTTCGAGGGGTGGTAATTGGATTGGGAATGTAAAGCCTTGTCTCATGGTGTGATGGAGGAAAGGGGGGGAGGAGGAGTGTTTGAAGGGTTTCCACTGTAGATTTTTTGTGTGTGGTTTTTTTCCTTCTTTCTTTATGTTGTAGATTAATAAAGTTTCTTCCCTTTATCCCTAAGTTGGAGCCTGCTTTGCTCTGTTTTGGGTCACATCTCACAGTAGACATTCAGAGAAATACATTTTCATGGGGGCCCTGGCATTGGGCCAGGGTCAACCCATGACCAAATGTAATGCCCACCTAAAGAAGGGCTGGAAGAAGGGTCTGAGAATATACAGGCCTGTCAGTTGACTTTGGGGCCAGGGAAGGTTGTGGAGCAGATCATCTGAGTGCTATTCCATAGCACATGCAGGACAGCCAGGGGATCAGGCCCAGAGAGCCTGGATTTGGGAAAGGCAGGTCCTGCTTGATCACTGGTGAGGTTGCACCTCAAACCCTTTGTTCAGTTCTGGGCCCCTCACTACAATAAAGACACTGAGGTACTGGAGCATGTCCAGAGAAGGGCAGTGGTGCTGGTTAAGGGTCTGGAGCACGAGTCATCTGAGGAGAGGCTGAGACCTAGGGCTGTTTTTCCTGGAGGGAAGGAGACTCAGAGGGGACCTTGTCACTCTTTATGACCACCTGAAAGGATGTTATAGCAAGGTTGGGGTTGGTCTCTGCTTCAAGTTGGGCCAGGGGAGGTTTAGATGTGGTATTAGGGAAAAAAAAATCTTCATTGAAAGAATTATAAAAGAAGGGTTATTGGAAGCAGTTGAGTCACTATTCCTGAAAGTGTTCAAAAAAAGTGCGGCTGTAGCATGGCTTAGTGGTGAAGATAACAGTGCTGAGTTACCAACTGGACCTGGTGATTTTAAAGATCCTTTTCAACCTCAACAATTGTATGATTCTATGAAAAGTCCTAAGACACTCTCTGTCATGAGCTGAGTATTACTTTCTTTTGTCAGCAGTGCCAAACTGCCATGCTGCCTCAGAGCTCACTGCCTGCTCTGAATTCTCACCCTTGAGCAGAACGAGTTAAAACTTCCCTTTTACTGGCAGTGTCCAACAATCTAACCATGCTCTTGTGATGCTGGGGAATGAAAGAAATCAGCTTCAGCTGTCCCTCTGAAATGAACTTCCAAATCATACTGGGTAAAAAGAGATTTATTACAGAGGTCTGCACATTCATTTTGGCTTTTCCTATTATTTTTCCATTACTTGAAAGCATGCATCTCTTATCCATATTAAACACCTAAAGGTATTGCAGGCTTTTTGTTTAAGACAGATAAAATGGTTAAAGTATTCTATGCTTTTGGTGTTAAGAAAAAAAATTAGAAACTTTAAGGCAGCTGCCACCTAGCAGTGATTGAAACATCATCTTTTCCAGATCAAAGTGCCTTTGTGGCAATATTTAAGTGTTTTTCACAAGTAGGGAACACTTTAGGGATTAAGAAAAGTACTAAAACCATTTTAAGACACAGATATTGCAACAAAACCTGAAATGATGGATTTCTTTGAAGATCTGAACCTAAATTCTTAAGTAATGAATAGCTCAAATAAGAGTAGTTGTTCTTAAGAGTCCGAAAGTTTCTTTTCATCTTCTGTTTAGGAAAGAAAATAAAAATATTTGGTTGTGAAAACTTTTCTCTTCTATATGTCTAGATGCCAAATTAGTAGTTGCATGATTTATAGCTGTCATGAGATACATTAGTAATGTGCATTAAAGTGAAGCCTCTTGTTCCCCCTTCATCTGTGGTATGGTGAATTCACATGTCTTAAATTACAAACTAACAATGGGCATTAGGGTTTACTGAGGAGATAGTTATCCTGCATTTCTGTTCTACAAGGCAAGAAGGGCTGCTGTAGCACCATGTAATTTCATACACTAACATTTTATAAACTAAGTGCCAGTGAAAAAGAGAAAGCACATCAGAATATAGAACACATGCAAGAGATATTTGCTTCTTAATCCACTCACAACCTGTTTGCTTATTTATTTGTGCTGCAGAAATGTGGCAGGACTTAGGTCTCTCTCTCCCTCTCTCCCCATGCCCACAAAAACCCAACCACAGCCACAGCCATGCATGGTTTATAAAATTATTTTTATTGATCTTCATTTTAGTGCCCTTTAACTTAATATATTACTGAGTTTCACTAAAATATGGTGAAGTGTAAAGAAAATAATTTCTCTAAGACTTTCATCACTTGCAGTAACTCAGGCAAGTGCTCCCAAATTCTTCTGTGCTTCAGGCTGAATAATATTGGCAATTTATTTTCAGTTTTTCATTGTAATATAATGGTATTTTCCACTACAGATATGTGTAATTCCTCTATTGTTAATCTAGGCTATTATCCACAGGAGACTTCTTTTTAAATGGAGAAAGAGGAATTATTGAGATAATTGATACCCAGTATTTGTGATTAGATGGAAGTCAGATCAATGCAGAGATCATTAGTGGTTACAAAGACACATTTTAAATCATAACAAAAATTCACTAGAAAAACTTGGGGAAAAAAATTTCCATTAGTTGTTTATTGGAATTTTTGTTTGCTTTACTTTAATAAGAAGAAAAAAGTCACAGGAAACTATAAATTTGCACTTGAAATAAAGCCCAAACCTGTGTTTTGACTGTGTTTTCATCACTCTTTCTTGGTAATTTTTTACTAAGTGACAATAGCATACATTTGCATAGAAATATTCCAGACTTTCTTATCTAGGTCCAGTAGTACTAATTCTTGCACTTAAAATAAAACTTGCACTTGAAATAAAGTCCAAACCTGTCTGTGTTTTGACTGTGTTTTCATCACTCTTTCTTGGTAATTTTTTACTAAGTGACAATAGCATACATTTGCATAGAAATATTCCAGACTTTCTTATCTAGATCCAGTAGTACTAATTCCTTCTCGCACTGATATGAATTTGTTTATTAAATATTTGTAAAGCTTTTCATAGACAATTGCAAAACCAAATTAAACTTGTTTTGCTCTCTTTTTTTGGCTAACAGATATGTCATAAGCAACACTGGACAGCCAAACTATGCAAGACACCTGCAAAAGCCTTTTCCACCACACACTGTGAGAACAAGATGAGAGATGCAAGTCTGTCCCATTTTCAAGCCTTGTTTAGCTGAGAATGAATTCCTTCTGAAAATGTCATAGTCCTTCTTTAAGTAGAAAACTGATACATCCAAGCCAGCCAGAACTAGGGCTGGAAACAGATAAGTCCATTTTTAAGAGAGCTTTTTACTGTCCTGAGAGCTAGGGAAATAAACAATTTCTCTGACAAAGGAACAAAGCCCTCCATAGGAAGAGCTTGTGGAATAGTTTAAAACACACCACATAAATGAGATATGTGCTCATGGCTGGGATAAAATATTCTTTGATGTATTTCAGCAAGACGTTTGAGTCATAACTGGGAACTGTGATGAATAGCAAAGCAACAGCTAGAAAAGGTCATGAGAAAAGGAAAGGAACACATGCCTGGCTTGGCAAAGTACAAATTCTGTCTCCTGCTACAGCCAGCCTCTACCTGCCTCTTCCTGAGGGTCTTTCACCCAAGTGGAAACCACTTTAAGGCAATGGGACACTTAAATCTGAGTTATTTTCTTCTAGTAAAGAAGGTGGTGGTGTGAACTGCTCATGACACTCAAACCTCTATTTCTTTTTGCAGTAAAGTCAAGCACTGCTATGTTTGCTTCCCCTGGATGCAAATGCTGATGAAGGGTTACCTTGCAGCATGAGTTACAGAAATTCTGTCATGGACAAGACAGACTTATCTGCTTGTTCTCTCCAGCAAACTATAATAGCAAAGGGAGATTAAGAGAAAAAAATACCATGAGAGGGAAGAAATACTCTCAGCTCCTAAAATTTTTTTTAATAATGTGAGACTATTTACCAGTAAATCAGACAGAGAAACAAAGTGGATGCTGCCAAAACACACAAACCACATTCCTTGCAAAGTGGCAGGACAGTGATAACTTCATTCAGCATGTGCCTGTGATATCACAGCCAACAGCATGGTCCAGATTGACAAACTGTCAAGATACAAGATAAGTGCTTCTGTTAACACAGGGCAGCATAAAACTGGGTGCATTATTTGTTCATCAAATAATCATGGGGGGCTTTTTGTATAAAGAAAAAAAAAAAAACCAAAGCAAAAAATCAAAGAAATTAGATGGGAAATCGCAGTTTACTCCTTTTAAGAGTACTATATAAAGTAGTATAGCTTTTATTTAGAAAAAAATACGATTTTCTTGTTCATAGATTAGAATTCATAGTAATCTATTGCATCTTTAAACCAGGGCCAAAGCAGAGAGTAATTTATTCATGGATCAGTAAAAATCAGGTGGTCTTATAAATTTCATTGCCCTCTCATCTCCTTCTGTGCCTCAGTTAGCATTTCTAGTTTTTCACCATGGAGGCATGGAGTGCCTCCTCTATACGTTTGCTGATGATACAAAGCTGGGAGAAGAGACAAATACCTGAGTGCTGTGCAGCCATGCAGCAGGACCTGGAAAAGAAGCTGAAGAGGTGGTCAGAGAAGAACCTAAAAAAGTTCAATGAAGGCAAATGTAGGGTTCTTTCCCAGGGCAGGAACAATCCCATGCACCAGTACAGGCTGGAGGCTGACCTGCTGGGAAGCAACTCTGCCAAAAAAGGCCTGGGGGTTTTGGCAGACAACAAGCTGTCCATGAGCCAGAAGTGCCCTTGTGGCCCAGAAGGCCAGTGGTATCCTGGGTGCATCAGGCAGAGCATTGCCAGCAGGTCGAGGGAGGCAATCCTGCCCCTCTGCTCAGCCCTGTCTGCAGTTCTGGGCTCCCCAGAACAAGAGAGACACGGAGCTCCTGGAGCAGGTCCAGCAGAGGACTGCTGGGGGATGACAGAGGGACTGAAGGATCTCTCTTATGAGAGAATAGCTTGAGACAGTTAAACCTGTTCAGCCTTGAGAAGATACAACAGAGAGGTAAACTCATCAATGCCTGTCAGTATCTGAAGGGAGGCTGTCAGGAGGATGGAGCCAGGCTCTGCTCTGTGGTGCCAAGTAATAGGATAAGAGGCAATGGGCAGAAAATTATGCACAGAAAGTTCCACCTGAACATGAGGAAGGAAATTCTTCACTGTGCAGTGATCACACACAGGGACAGATTGCCCAGACAGGTTGTGGAGCCTCCCTCCCTGGAAATATCCAAGAGCAGTGTGGACACAATCCGGTACAACTTGCTCTAGGAAGACCCTCCTTGAACAGGAAGGTTGGATCACATGACCCAGGTCCCTTCCAACCTTACCCATTCTGGGATTCTGTGAAAAATCATGTTATTGCTTGATCTAGTATTTGGCAACCTCTTGTGTTTAGCATGCCTGCCCTCATAAAACTATTTTATATCTGTAACTGTCCCTAAAACATACTCTGTTTCTGTGATGGTTTTCCCCAAACTTGCTGGTCCACAGGCAATAAAAACAAGTAAGTAACACACTACTTAGATTTTCTTATAGACCTGGGGAAGAAAATACATCTGCAGAAAATGAAATAAGACAGTTTCAGAACCTGGAAGTTGGGGCACTCTGGGTTACAATTGTGGCAATGAGCAAAAGTGGCTCTGTTTAATTCTCATTGAGTCAAGAATCTCTGGCAGCATTTCCCTTAGCATTGTGCTGATCTAAAGATCTACACTAACTTCAGTTCTGATACCAAAAGAACTTAGGTCAGTCACTATGACTGCATGCAATCACAATTTTCTAGGAATCACAGTAAACAAGGCCATACAGGAATGACTCCTTCTTTTCAATGCAGGTATTACTTAAGTAAGCTTTGAAGATATCCTATTCAGTATTCTTCTGGTCCATCCCAAGCTTGCTTCACTTGCAGAATTTGACAAATGTTGTTTCAAATCTCTATTGCTGCTATTTCTTCCAAGAATTCTGATCTTATCAGAGCAAGACCATGCCCAACATGACAAATCATGAGCCTGCATAGCAGATGTTGTTCATTGAATTTGAGTCACCTTTGATCAAGCAGTGTGGGTATTGCCAGGAAGAGTATAAGCCTTCTATGAGGACAAAGTTCATATGTAACATCAGGGCCACATGCCAAAAGAACAATTCTGTCTTTACTCCTCTGGAAACTGACTTCTCTTAATAGTAATCCCTCCTGTGCTAATCTTAATTACAGGGCAAGTAGATTGCAACATCACTAAAGGAACACATATGGGTCATTAATTTCTCCATATAAAAGTTGATAGTTTACTCATTGCACAAGTCATTTTAAGGTAGCTGAATAAAGAGATACAAATATTTTTGGAAATGAGGATCTAGCTATTACCCATAGGAAAATTTTACTTCCAGTCACTGTGACAACAGCTATTGACGGAAAATTTGAGAATCCTCAGCAACTTCACACAGCCTGTATAAATGCTTTTAAGCCTGAGCTATAAACAAGTCTCTGTTATTGAGCCATGTCCAAACCCTGGGAACTGCTGATGGCAGAGTATTTGCAGCCTCACCCTCCTGAGGAGCTGGGGCTGCTGCCCTGCCTCCTGCCAGCACTGCAACGCCAAAGGGGAGCTCAGAAAGCACCCAAGACACGGTAGGCCCATGTATCTATTGATGAACACCCACAAATTGGATTTATTTGCCTCTAAAACAATCTCCAGTGATTTAGTACTCCCAAGTTACATGCTCTAAGCCTGAACTTGTGTCACTGAGATCAACTACTGGCAGAGAGACAGAGCCAGGGCAGCATGAAAGGAGATTCTTAGTGCTGTTGTGTTCACTGACATGTGCAGTTTGATCACTGTCTACTATTGTTCCCTTGGCTTGTTGGGACCTGTTTCATATTAGACTGCAAGTTACTATGAGCAAAATGTAGGTGTGGGTACTTGGCCACACCTACAGAGCCCTGGCTTGCAGCTTAATTGTTTTTATTATAAATAACACATAATAAAATCAGTCACATAACCCAAGAGAACAAATAGCACCAGGCAGTTTCCAACCAACTTGCTGATGGGGATTTTACCAACAATTCAGCAAGTATTCAGTATGAGATACTTGACAAAAATAAAAATGCCTCATCACTACCTACAGGCAAAGCTGTCCATGACAAACTTGAACAGAACTCTGCTTCAGGTGCAAAGGCTTTACTTTCAATCCCTTAGAACTTTTCTAATTGCAGTATTAAATGTAAGTTCTCTATTCCACTTATTACCTGAATTGTACCTTTTCTCCCCCCTAATATTTCAGTCTGAGTATTTCAACCATTTCTGAGAATGAGGCTGGGGGAAGAAAACCCTGCTGTTTGGTCTACCATATGAAAATATTTTAACAGTATTCAGAGTTTTACAATTTGAAAAGAAACATCATATTTTTTATCTTGACCTAGAACAGAAATCAAAGAGTTCTGCTAGGAAATATTTAGAGAAATTTCGATGAAACCTGTGTGCACTGTGAATATTCTTTGAATGCGTTTGTTCAATATATATTATTACTGTTAGAGAATTTAACCAGGGAAAATGAGTCATGAATCTTTTGGCTATTGGCAAAGGTATACACCCCTTGTTAATCATCAAAAATTAGGAGGATCCAAAGTATGCTGCTAGTGCTGGTATGTTAGGGACTTGTTTGTAATGCTCACTGCAGGGGGTTTGGATTACCTGACCTTTAAAGGTCCCATCAACCCCAAAAAATTCTATGATTCTAAGAGTACAGTGTATGTCAACAAGATCAAGGTAACCCACAGTTTTATAATGCAAAATTAATTATCTTTAATTCTTTTTCTTTTTCATAGAAGTTATTTCATATTCACAAATTTATTGAAAAATGTAGGCAAATTAATTTGTCTCAAGAAAAAGTAGTCAAGCTCCAACCTGATGGAACTATCATAGTGGGTAATCTGAAGGTATACTACAATTATGAAGAAAAAAAAATCAATATACTTGTCCTCCTCTGGTCTCATGTTTAAAATTGAAGGTGTTTCCAGTCCCCAGAAGACCTCTGCTATTTCTGTAGTAAAAATAGCAACAGTTAATGGATTTTATAAATTGCTGTTTATGAACTTTAATATCTTGTTTCTTGCAGCTCCTTTCCAATCAAATCCATGACTAAAACCAATCACATCTGTCAACATCTCATCATTTCTGACTCCTCTTCAGTAGCACACAACACTCAGAGGGTTGAATTTGAAGATGGGGGCTGCACCTACTAGAGTAAATGAAGTGCAAGCAGCACCACAGTTTACATCCAAGCCACTGAACCCTTTTTTCCTTCCCACACCCTGTGCTATACCTTTCTGTATCTGAACAGGGAGGTTTTGGCATGGACAGGGTCTAAAATATTACCAATTTAACACATTAAATGACACTGGGTAGTCCATAAGCCCTGGACACTGGGCCATGCTAAGTGTGCTGATAATAGAGGCAGCCTCATACCCCAAATTCAGTTCTCTTTCCTGTGCACATCTTCACTCCTAACATTTGTCACCAGTATGATAAAGTTGCCACGGAAACTGACTTTATTGCTGACAGTAGCTGAGCTTGGAAGCAAGAAGCCTGCAAGCTGGAGTGGACTGGGAAAAGAAAGACACAATGGCAGTATATACATAGTAGGACAAAATATACATATATTTATATATATTTTTTATTTTTGTACCTTTGTGTTATTTGCACAAAGATTTCACTTGCTTTGGAAAGATATAAGTCCTGATTCTGATCTGACTGAACGTGCAGGTTTGTGCATTGCAATGACATAAAACATCAAGATTATAATTTCTAAAGTTTATATAAGACTATTTCCAGACATGTTAGCGAAAATGGTAGGGGTATGGTAGAAGTAAAATCATGATCTCAAGAAGAACGGCAGAATATACACAACAAAGTCTGAATTCTGTACTACTTTCTAAATGATGAATGACAAAGATCATCAGAGTTTCAGACAATAGGTTTTTAGACATAATTTAATTCATGTAAAATATGAACCATCCAGCTTACATGGTCTGTCGTTCTGGAGAGATGAGACAGTGGAGATGCTTTGGGTTTATGTTTGTTTGCTGTAAAATTTAATGCTAAAAGCTTGAGAAAGACACAACGAGGCCATGGCCAAGCTGTACCAAACAGTACCTTAGAGGGATTTCAGGTGAAATCTCAAAGCCTCTGTAAATACACCTCCAGCAGCAATTCTATCAATCTTCTATAAACTGCATTCTTTTTTCTGCCATTGCTTTATGGTGTTTGGAGAACTGAGTACAGGTGTTATAATTGGACTAAATGCTAGCAAAACAGATAGAAAACAAAAATGACCCAGGGTCCTTCAGGGGAGACAGGCCACAGGAAAAGCAGAATATTATCTTTATTTCTTAACTTAGTCATTCCTGATCAGCACATTCTATTTAAGGCAGTGAGGCTTTCCAATTTTTGATTACATTTGTTTCAATTAAGAAAGATTCCTCCTTTTCAAAAATAATTTTTGTGAGTCACTGTAGACTTTGAAGTTCAAGTATTATCTGCCAAAGAGTCAGAATGCACAGGCTCAGGTTCATGTCTTCAGAGAACTAACTTTCTATCGTATGCTCTGGTGTATATATAGGGAAAAAATCAGGATATTTTCAGAAGTTATATTTCTCCTATGGGGCCAGCTACAGAAGAGTTGAGAAAATCAGCACTGATTACCTTGCACACTGTGCCTTCTTTGCAAAAGTGAGTACTCAAAAAGATAGCTCATGACTGAACCAAAATTCATTGTGTCAACAGCAAGACTTTCTATTTTTTAGGGTTTTTTGGCTGGATTTTCTTGTACTTCTAGGAAGTCCTGAAGATCATAAAAAATAATAACTCTGTATGCAAAGGATATTTGTCTGGCTTTAAAAAGATTCTAGGGAATTTAAAATGTATTGTGCTGTTATTATTAAAATCAAATTATAATTTTATGAACTTCCCACATAATATTCAGTGCTAAGATAGAAAAGATGCTGTGTCATTGGGAAGGTCTATTATTATCATAAAAAGCACATGCAATGATATGCAGAGTTTTGAACACCACAATTTATTTGCCATGATTTAGGATATGAGTGAAGCATATACTCACTATGAGAAAGCTTGAATGATTTGCTGATTGGCACTTCATTAAATTTGAGGAACACCAGCCTGTTTTTTCTTTTTCAAATTCAAGAACTGTAATAAGAAAATTGCTTTCTTTTCCTTTATCTAAAAGGAAGAGAAACCAGGTAGGAGTTAGTACTCTCCTAGTTCATATAAACCATGAATGAAAATACAAGCTTAATTTACACTACAAAATCCATTCTAAAACATGCAAAGAACCTCTGTAAGCATCCTGTTCTCCCTTGTTTTCCTCTTCTTTTTCCTGCAAAAAAAAATCCTCTGAAGTTGGTGATGATTTGGCAAAAGCTTTAAGTTCTCCATCTGGGTCAGCCTTTTCTTCCTCTCTCAGAGCAGAATTGCTAAGGTAACTTTCAATGCCAGACTAATGCTCCCTGAGGCTGCTCTGACAGTGCATGTGCAACTAAATGACACATCTCACACTGCACATTTCAAATTCTGAGAACTAAGGGGACTTAATAACATTTATTACCTAGTTAGAGTCCTCCTCTTCTGTTAGCTCCTTCTCTCTAGACTTCTTTTCAACCCATAAACCTATGCAGAATTGATGGATTGCACAATATTGCTGAGGAGTATAGCCATTGTTTTAGCAATGAAAGAGCTATTTTTCAAAGCACTCATCCAGAAATTTGGCTGATCACAATGGCAATCTAGGTCCCTTAGGGCATTTCCCTTTTCTTCTATATAAGACAAGACACTGGAGAATATGTAATTAAAAAAAAAAAGAAAAAAAGCCAACCAATTAACAAAAACAAAAAACCTCCAAACCCCACATATGGCAAAGTAAAGCAAACAGGCATTGGAATATTTTGCTTTTGTGACTCATTATGTTCCTGAATAGGGTATGACAAGTATGCTGAAGAGAACAATTGGATGCTTGACTAGCTCTGGATGTCCTGAATTTCAGGAGTGTACCTCTGAGATGAATTTTCTGATCATCCTCACTTACCAGTGACATTCACACAGGGACCAGGCTCTGAAATACCTGCAAGAAATTTCTTTCAGATGAAACCAAACCTGGAGTGGCACCCCAAAACATTCTCCTCCAAAGCCTAAAATATTTGGTCCACAGCCTGCAAAGCTGTAAAGTAAACTTCCCCTGAAGTCCATCTGGTGTAAGTGTCAGACCTCAGCACACACTCATTTGCTCTCCAAATGCTCCTGTAGTGCTGCACTGACTGGCACTGTGAACACTGCCTCTGTGGCCACATTAGGATACAGTTTGTGCACACAGTCATGAGATCTATTTGTGCAAATAAGAAAGACTTTTGCCTACAACCATTCTGGGAAATGGTGCTCTGAGTGCTCCTTCTGTGAAAAAGGTACTCTGCAAGTGCTGCAGGTCAGTATTTCAAAGCATATGACAGAAGACTATAGATGAAATCAATAAAAGCAGGAACTCAGAGTGTTTAATCCTTTAAGATTTAAAGGCCGTTTTTTATTTGTAAATAAAGATATGTCTAACAAAAATTACTGTTCTGAGATATTCAAAATTTGTCACAATTGTTGTTCTTATATTAGCATACTTACACCTATCTATAGTTTCAGATTGATGAACCATTAATCTATTTGATTTAAAAGACCATTTGTAGACCCATTTTCACAGCGCTTCTGTATGCCTATAGAGAGAAGATCACTGCAAATTACTAAAAAATCTGATCTAAGTCTCCAGAAGCAGTAAAATTTTAGTTTATTGCCAACATGATGAACCCCAAGAACAGCATTTGAGGCAACTCTATATGTATGAACATGTGAAAATGACCAGAGAAAGCTGGATAAATTACTCTATGAAAGCATCAGTGTCATATTTCACAAATAAAGTGTTGTTTGGCAGAAGCAAGTATTTCTGCATTCAGAAGAAACTGGAATATGTACATGTGTGAGTTGCTTAAAAAGTTGTGGTCATAATATTTGTGTCATATTACAGAAATTTTTGTGAATATGAAAGCATAGTTGTGCTGTGTTTCTTAAAAAAAAAAAAAAGAAAAGTAGATAAAAATGGAGTCCATATTTTCACTATCTTTGGGGACTGCACAGGTAAGAGCTGAAAATAGTTACTAACAGGAAAAGTTTTGTAAAAACCTCTTGCTTCTTGCAAAGAACAGAAACAGAAGATAGTAGAGTAGAACAGCATATCAATGTGCACAGCTGATTAGGAAGAATTTTTGACTCAGGAAAATGTGTGAGGAAAAAGTGTTGCTCTGCTGCAGTTTTCTCAGAGATGTAAAGCCCTAGATTTTTAGGCAAAGATTTATGGAGCAAGCAGACAGAGTACTGTAGAAATGAACTTGTGTTCATAGGAAGTAGAAGAGGGAAGATTGTAATAGGTCTTTTTCAATCCAAATATGCTGCTCTTTTCCTTGCTGAAATTAATTTTGTAAAATAGGTGCATAGACACTGATCACTGTTTCAGAGCCAAAGCTGCAAAATCTGACAGAGTATAGTGTCAACTACAGCTGGGGGTAGTTTACAAGAGAAGAAATATGGTTTAATGAGACTGGTTTCTCAGCTCTTTTTCAGAAGGGTATGCTGATTTTTTTTTTTTTAAAAAAGCTCTAAAAATGAAGAAAGATCAGAACACTGAAGTACACTTTTAAGGATTCTTCAGTTATCTTGTTTCAGACATTTCAAACTCCTGACAAAGGCTACTCTGAGAACAGTAAAGTCCCATATTAATATATTTTTCTGACAAGTACTGAGGTACAAGTAGGCTGAAGCCAGAGATTAAGTTTAACCTATGTTAGTGTCTTTAAAATATTGTTTTCTTTTCCCTCAGTGGTGCCATAGTAGAGACACTGGTCAGTGTAAAGAATAAAACAGGGTGCTTACTCAGGCTTTTGTGGTTTCAATACTAGGTTGGAACACAGTTTCAGTGACAAACACTGCTGGACACAATAGTGCTTTTATCAAGATGAAGAAGAGGACTCCAAAGACAGCAAGAGTCCCCAAAGGCCTTCAAAGAAGAAAAAATCCTCATTTTCAAATTTTCAGACATATCATATTTGTCTTTTTGATTTCACTCTAAGGTTCATTAAGTGTAGTCAGGCCCTACATTTAGCTCAGGAGTTCATACAGTCAGTTATGCAAGAGAGCAGTCAGGCCTCAGGCTCCAGAAAGCAGATCAACTCTGCATCCTGAACCTTCCCAGCTGCCTTTGTTCTCCCTCTCTCTATGTTATTAGGGCTCTGTTTACATGGAAGCATGCTATAGGCAGTGTATGATTTTCTTAAAATTATATTTTATAGAGTAAAATGATTAAATGGCCTTTTGGTGAAGATGGCTTGGAGTGAAATTCATACATATTGACTGATCAGGATTAGGGATTCCAAATAAAATGGGTGAAGCACTGTGAAATGCTCCAAGATGACTTGAAGTATTAATTAAGAATTCACACTAAAGTCAGCTTTCCCTTATAATAAAAAGCTATGGAGATAAAGTCTATGGAGATGTTGTTTATTTTTTTTGGTGGGCTTGCAGCCTTTTCCTTGCAACCTCTTGTTGCTTTTAGGTTAAATGCTTATACTACAATATCTGAAATTTATAATGGCATTCTAGAAGAAGAGCTGTCAGAAAAGCTAAGGCCACTTGATTGTCCAATGACAATATGTTTTGTTGAAAAGATTTTAAATAGTATGTGGAAAACATAAATGGTATCTCTTCTGGTAATACCACAATTGTGGGTCCCACAAATAGTATTTGGTCCTTCAAGGCTCCAGCATGGTAAATCTTGGTGATGCATTTCCTCTTAAAACATGTCAAGAGTCCAAAGCAGAGAAAAGAAACCAATCACTTTATCAAACATATAATTAGAAATAAATATGAGATTTCAGAGACTACCAGAATATTGATGTGTAAAAATCAATTTAATCATAATCACAGAAACCCATATTCTTTATATTACACATTGGTGATTAGCAGAGTTAACAGTTAGTGAAGTAATATTTAAGGTGAAGTTTCAATTGGCCATGCAATGACATTACTACCCCTGGAGGTATTTAAAAGATGTGTAGATGTGGCACTTAACGACATGATTTAGTGCTGGACTTGGCAATGTTGGGTCAATGGTTGGATTCAGAGATCTTGAGGTTCTTTCTCAACCTAATGGTTCTATGATTCCACTGCCATAATGGCTTTGTAAATGCAGCCTTTCCAAATGCTCCTTTCTGGAATTTCACTCTGACCAGAGTCCACAGTTGGGACTATTTGACTTGGGTAAAAAAAAAAAAAAAAAA
>VZRH01002383.1:312624-339967 GCA_013397555.1 Urocynchramus pylzowi
GCAAGTTTTAGAAGTGTTAAAACTTATGCCAAATCAACAGCATGCAGCGGTGGTCATGCACCTCTGAAAAGTGAAAGGAGCCTTTGTTCCTGAGCTACTTGTAACCAAAATGCAAAATGTAATTGTGAAAAAGGAATGTGAAAACTGCTATACCAGACCTTTACATGGTCTACTACCTTTCATTATGCAAAGGTTAAAATCACAGATTTAGGTTATTTTTCAGTAATTAGACAAATCCTTTCTCAGGCAAGCACAACACATTCTGAACAAATTATTACCGCAAATGCTGTGTGTATACTGTTCTCCTTTTCTCTTTCAATGTTTTTCATTCAAATTACTTTTATAATTTCCTTTTTTAAAAAAAGTACTTCAGAAATAATAAATACTCTAAAATAACATGAAACTACCTTTCATGGTTCAACTTTTCATCATTCAACTACTCTCAAAAAGAGTAAAAAAAAAAAAAACTCACACAACATTTAATTAAAATATGATGTTACAATTTAAGAACACAAACTGGAAAGCACCCCTGTCAAATGAAAATCCCTTGAGCTATTATAACTTTCTCAGATTCAGCAGACATAAAACACTAGCATAAAACTAATTTCATGCTGCCACATAAATCGGTGTGTCATGCTTACATTACTACATATTCTTAAGTAAATGTTCACTTGCTACAAAGTATATGATACATTATTTTTTAAAAAGCATGTAGAAATTCATGTATATACAATATGTGGCATTTAATGTAATTACAGCTGAGCTAAATTCTGCATGAAAATCGAGATTCTCCTAAATTTCAAACATCTGCAAGAATAATTTCAGCCCACAAGATCAGCCCCACAGTCAAGAACTCAAAGGAGAGCTTTACATCAGGGATTCAGTTTACCCATCATGTACTTTCACTTCATTAGAATATTTTTCTTCGTTTGCAGTAAGCAAATCTAAAAAAAAAATCTAAAACAGAGAAACATATTTCCAAAGAATGTGATGAAGTAATTTTATACATCTTTACCAGTTATCTCTTTTTTTATATGCATTAGTAAAGATGACTTTTTAGTTTAAGATTGTTTTCACTAATCATAAACAAATGTCATCCTACCTGAGATGTTACGCAATAAATATGAGCTTTAGAGCTTTCTAGGGAATATTTATTGGGAAATGTATTTAAAAACAAGCTTTTTTATAAAACATATTATATGTACATCAATGAATCCAAGACAGCTTCAGTTTTCATTGCGGTTTTTTTTTTTTTGTATTTTTTGCCTTTTAGTCCTCTTCTATTCCTGAATTTATTAAAGCAATCTCTCAAAGTATTGTTCATAAGTTCCAAAACAGCTTGTATTTTCTTATATCCTTTTAGATGAAAGTTTTTTTTTCCCCACTCTTTTCATATTCCATGGAGATTTTTTAAAATTTTAAGTGTATCTAATTGTTCATTTAAAATTTTCAGTTGGCTTGCATTCAGCATTATTACCTGTATTTAGCTTTCATGTACTTGCAGATAAACTGCATGCCATGCATTACATGCCATGCAGATAAACTGCAATAATTCTGGAAAGCTCCCACTTTTATCAACACCACCAGCACATATTGAAGTCCCATTTGTTATAGTTGTTAGATCATTATTAGATTGTCCTATTCCAGTGAAAATTCCCAGAGGAAGCCCAAAGTGCATGGCAAAGGCTACAAAGGTCTTATTTTAGAACTTGTTTGCGGGTTGCCATCTGTTGGGGGCACTACCCAGCCATCAACACTTCACAGCAACATTCAGCTGTCACATTCCCAGCAGGACCAGGAGCAGCATGGGGTGGGTCAGGAGATCCACGCGCTGTGGAACCTCTCTGCAGGGGAAGGGACAGTGTGTCCCACCTAGCCTGTCCCCAGCTGCAGCGCATGGAGGAGTCACAGCTCGCGAACCAGAATGAGCTCCCTTCCGGGGTGTGACACTTGAGATGTTCTACAGACAGGGGAACAATCTGTACCAAAATGCTTTAACTGAAATTGCTGAGCTGGACTTATCTTAAACTGCACTTCAGTTTCACAGCAGAATGCACTTAGTTAGGTTGCAGAGTCAGCCTGGGAGAGACAGGCTACCTTCCTTCCACTGTATTCTGCTCATTATCCACTATGCTGGGTGTTGTGGCATTGCAGTTTCATTTTTGCAATGATTCAGCTCTTATATTGGCAGTTTATATCGTTCTTCTTCCCCCTGCATTTCTTCATGAGCTTCATTCGAATTCCACTGATTGAGTGCACTGCCCAAATGAAGCTACAATACTTTTTAAAAATAAAAACATTCTTCAAAAATGGTTGCCTTTTGGTTGCCTTTATAAGAGAAGTTTTAACAAACAAAAGAGAACATGTGTAGCCATTCAATCTATTATAAGGAAAACAAATACAGACAAGCTGCTAACAGGTACCTACTACTCTGGATGTCTCCTCTGCTCACTAAAGCCAGGATTTTTAAACAAATAATATGTATTTTCTTCTTCTCTAAATGAATGTGTAGCATGCTGAGTCTTGGGTTCCTTAATTTCACAGGTTAACCATCTATCTATCCTACAGTACAATCATTTGTGTTTACACAATGAGCTTTAGTACTATTTTCTGTACTATCATTAGACCTCTCAGAGACTTCTAATTTTCACTCTTTGCTTTAGTAAATATTGATTATCTATAACTATTTTTTATATCCAGATATGCATTGGGAGCTTATGCATTTTGCATAAGCAACTGATTAACAGAGAGCCTTGTACTATAGAGAAGACATGGAGAGTTATGTAGTATAATAATCAGAATGTGAAATCTGGGATTATGTGCATAGTGAGAAAAATAAACACTGAAAGCAAAACAATAAATATTTTAAAAAGATTACCTTGAAACACTAACAGATAGCTAGCTTATTTGATTAAACCAAGTGCATTAAAGTATTTTATAGTTTCTGAGATGTTCTGTGTAAGTACACTTTTAGCCTTAGAGAATTAACAGCCTGAGGTTGCTTTTGACTCCCTGGGATAACAGATGACTTAAACATCCTCCTTCACTACCTTTAATGGTTGTAATTGGATAGCTTCCTGTCTGTCAAAAAGAAACCTTTCCCCATGGATCTCTTCCTTCATAAAGGTCAGCACAGCCTCTTTTGCCTTTGTCACTTTAAAAAAAAAAAAAGTCAGTAAGTGTACCAGTATATTTGCTAACCCTTGACTTCCTAAGGGGTTTTTAATAAACTTAAAAAAAAAAAGGAGAACAAATGAGAGAGAGCTGTTTCTCATTGAAAGTGTTTGCTTTACGATTTTGTAATATTTATATAACAGCAATCTTCAAAAAAAAAAACCCAACCCATCCATATCAGTATTTTGCAAATATTTCTTCCCTTGTCAGACAAAATGTTTTTTTGACCTAACAATTAAGGCACTTGCTAAGATGCTTCTCACAGATATTTCTCACCATGCAAGTAATTTGTCATGGGATTGCTAACATTAAAAAGAGGGAAAATTACTCTTAAGGGCTGTTTTCAATGAAACAAGCTGGCTGAAGAAAAATCTGAGTGCACTTCCAATTGCTGGACATGAGACATTTTTAATGCATTTTGGTTCTATACATTCTTCCAGCTGTTTGCATTAGCTGTCAGCCATAAGTTGACTGTCAATTTTAGCCACACATTACTCGGTGTCTGAGCTTACAAGTAATGCCCTTGGTATTTGTAAGAATCAGTCGTAATTCATACAGCATGCAAATCTAGCAAAGAAGCCTGAATATATTCTTGCTCAGTGTAATTTGAGGGGACACTGTAAGGCAGATGCAAATGTCAATATCATTCTCTACATGTAAATATTCCCTTAGTTTGCATAATCCTCATGGGTATCATGTTTCAGTATCTGGCTGCTTCTAGCAGGCCAAAGGGCAAAGTGGTGGAGATACCAGCAGTAACGTACATCATGAGAAACATTCGAACAAAAAAAGCTTTTTGGTCTTGGGAAAAGTCACCAAATTCAGTTTCTGGTTATGATCAGGTCAGTTTTACATATGTCAAGTGATGTTTTTAGGAGCCAGAGAAAGAAGATACTGCCTAGTGCTTCACCGTTCTCCCACTACAGCACAAGGAAGACACACTAACAACTCCACCCTGGAGTGTGATGCAGCAAGTGTTTGTACATCCACACACATTCACACCCCTCTACAAATAAATGAAAACCATACTCTACAATCCAGAACATATCCCCTGCCTTAAGAGAAAACTTTTCATTCACTCTTTTAACCAGCTATCAATGCCCCTCAGCTCTGGCAGTCGTGTCCATCAGACCAGGCTCAGGCCAACAAGCCTGACTGGACACACAGAGCGGATCCCAGTGGCAAGGCAGCCGTGTGGGGGGACCTCATCCATGTCTGTGAGTAACTGAAGGGAGGGGTGTCAAGAGCATGGACCCAGGCTCTTCTCAGTGGTGCCAAGCAACAGGACAAGAGGACACAGGTGGAAACTGATGCACAGGAAATTCCACCTGAATGTGAGAAAGAACTTCTCTACTGTGTGGGTGACAGAGCTGGAACGCCTTACCTAGAGAGGTTGTGGAGTCTCCCTCACTGCAGATATTCAAAAACCATCTGGACTCAATACTGTGTGATGTGCTCTGGGTTGACCCTGCTTGACCAGGGAGGCTGGACCAGATGACCCACTGTGGTCCCTTCCAACCTGATCCATCCTGTGATTCTGCAGCTGAGGGGTTTTGGTTCTCTTCCACACACATAACAGTCAAATCCTGAAGAAAAGTGGTTTTTGCTTTGTAAAATCCAGTGATGCAATAAACAATCATTTTCCCTACAAAAATTACACTGTTCTTGCTTGAAATTGTAGACTTTAAAACAATGGCATTTTAATATTTTGTTCATTTAAAAGCTTTCCAAAATGTTTCATTCAGGCTTTCCTGCTTGCAGACCTCTGTCTCGAATTTTGGACACTTGTTGACTCAGAAACCTTCCTGGAAAGGCATCTTCACAGACACCCCTCAGTGTACAGCCTTGCTCAGTTAGCTCCACATTTCTAGCATGGGATTCAGTTTAAGCTTCATGTGCTCAACCAGCAGATCCAGCTGACCTCCTTAAGGGACTATTATTTGCCAAAGGAAGTTTTTTTTAGCTGTAGTATTTTTTAGTATCACTGACTCTTATTTCAGATCAATTAAATTTTATTGCAAAACTCCAAGGTGTTCTGAAACCCATTATCACCCACTATCTCACTTTATGGGTCCGGTTTTTTTCCATGTAGCACATGTATACCTAGAAGGATTCCAATCAGAGGCTTTGTTGTTCTGTCAGTGTTTAAGTCAGTAGGAAGTACATCTTTGCACATGCAACTCAATGATCCAAAAAGTATTCTTACTTTCTGTTGCAGTGGCAGGTGTTGCATGTTTTAATTCCAGTTCCACCCCCCAGTTTTCCTCCTGCATTCATTGCCTCAGCTAAGCCGAACAATAAACTGCAGATGCAGGTAAGGGACAGCACCCTTTGCCCACTATCCCAGCAGGGATCCCAGCAATGAGGCACTCGTGTCTTTGCACGGCCACAGCAGGCTTTCTTTGCACTGCTGGTGATTCCTCAGCACAGGAGGAGGAGGAGGAGGACGGGGACGGGGTGGATCAGAGCGGGTCCCTCGCAGCTCCGAGGGTAGAACCCTGCCTTGGCCACCAGGCAAGGGCAGCGCCTCGGGCAGAGCTCAGGCTGCGGCTTCTCCCAGGGTTTACTGCTGACACATTTTACAGACAGTTCTGGCTCCCTCTCGTGGAGCATGAGCCATAGGCGAGGTTTTGCCATGCTCTGGTTACACGTTTCCATATTCCCGGCCCTCAAGTTTATAGAACAATAAGATGAACCCTTTCAATAAACAGATAAAAAGGACCTCGCACTCTGATTTCTAAAAACAAAGGTAGTTCCTTTATCTGCACTGTCTTCCTGCACTAAACCACCACACTCACCAACATATTGCTCCAATTCTTCATGAGCCTTCAGCAAAGCTCCAGAGGGCTCCTTTCCTTCCTCAGCACTTCCCTGGCTCTGCCTATCTGACACTCACCTTCCACCTCTGCCTCCTGCATGCACCACACCGAAAGATGGAACCGGCTCTTGCCAGAGTTCTCCATCAGCACGCAGCACCACACAAAGGTCTACCTCTAGGATAAACAGAGCCAATACCAAAGATAATATTTCTGTTTCATTCTCGTGGTTTCAAAATGTTTTTTACAGCATCTCTTTCATATGAGTGAAATAAAAAGTGACACTGCAGTGTGGTAAGAATAGCTAATGTCAGATACAGAAATAATGAGTATTTTCCTTTTCTTCTTTTGTGTTTCGATTCAGCTCTCCATAGATCCATAAAATATGAAGATGACATCATCTTACTAAATGGTCATGTTTATTTGATGGTCCTTCATGATCTGGAGTCCTTTATTTCCTACATTAAGCAGAAGAAAATGCAAAGTGAAACAAGAACCAGGGGGAGAAAAAGGCATTATTTAGACTTCAATCCTTACAAGAGGATCCCCCATTGTGCTTGACTGGTGAGAAAACACCTTGCTGTTTCACTTCAACATGAAGTTTTCTATGTGATTTTATATGAGGTATTAATTGGTGTGGCACGTTAAAATAAGCAACATGTTTTAAGGCCAGAATTCCACCATATTCCATGTTCATCACTGCTCTCAAAGTACAGCTCACAACAGGAGAAGTCAATTTTTTGTACAAAAACTGCTTCTAAAAAAGTAAGTTGTGCAGCCTTATAGATACAAAAAGGAAAGTGATGGCATTACAGGCATAATACAGGGTTGTTCTGCTGCACTTCAAATGCCACTCATTAGTCTCACTCTTCATTAATAAACTGAAGCAAGTTTTATATTATGTGTTTTATTTTTGTCTATAAGTGGTAATAGATATTGCAACTTATAATTTAAAAAAGAAAAATCCATGAGACTGTCAATAAGAGAGGTGTATGACTTTACACAGGAGCATGCCCTAGAAGAGGGTTACTTGCATTTTTCCCAGCCTCTGCAGGCCTCCACTGAACTGGTGAAATGTTTCCAACACAGTAAAATGTTGTTTTTCCCTCCATGACAGCAAAAAGAATAAATACATCCGCTGCTTCCTAGGAAAGTGCAGCCAAAATAAGTAAAATGGGTGTTCCTGGAGAGAGATTGGACACTCCCTATACCTCCCACGTGTATTCTAGTCCTGAAAATGTCTACATAATCCAAATCTAATCCACAGCAGGCTACTTGATTATCCCAGGTTGAACTGTTTGGTTAGCCTAATCCTTCTTGCTGTGTAAGCACTCATGCCAGCAATAAAGTAAATAATAATAACCATGCTAAGTAGTGCTCCTTGAGAGAATTTAATAATTTTGCTTTGAAACTTCTGTAGTAGTGAAAGCTGACAGAGACAACAAACATATTTGGAAAATTCCTGCTCCTCATAAATTGAGGCTGTTATGTAGGTTGTACTTTTCCCCTTACATTCATCATGTGTTTTATTTCCACTTTCAATTTTCAGAAAAACAAGTGCCGCTTGTAAAGAATCTAGTTTGCAATAAGTCAAATCTGTGAAAGCACAAATGATGCTCAGTCAATAAGAACTCATTGGTTTCAATAAGAACTCATTTCATTATGGTTCTTGTGACAGGCCTTTGCAACCTTTTCTTTCAGTATTTTGAAGCAGCTCACATTCAGCAAATTCACATCTACTAGGAATTTACCCTCTTACTCAGATAAACTGGAAGAATTAAGCAGCAAACACTGATTCTGCCAGCATTGCTGGTTCCCAGCCAGCCAAAGCTTTCAGCAAAGATGACTTGCACAGAATTATATTTTTTCTTGCAAAAATACTTTTAAAATATGAGAGAATTAATAAAAGAAAGCCAAAACAAAATGAAACCCCAAGTCTGCCTCCTTAATTCACCCTTGAATAAAAGCACAAATTACATAATCAAAATTGTTCCATGTTAACAAGAAATTTGCGAGAGGCTCACAGAATGTCAAAAACAATGCATGTGTCTTGCTGAAACCTCCAAAACTCTGATAAAATCACACCTTTAGGCTTCTGCCCATCATTAGGGGCCAAGACAATATTTTTTTGGCTGCAAGAAATAAAATTATATAATAATTGCTTGTCACTAGGCAACCATTAATTTTAAGATGATTTATCAGTTATTGGAGACAAAGCTAAACATAACCAGGAGCTACTAGTTTATTATTTAAATAATCATCAAAATCAAATAAATTATCTTTTGTCTCCCCAGAAGACTACTCTTTTTAACTCCAAACCTCAAGGAATCAGCAAACACATTAGAGAGGCTTTGCTAAAGCTGTTCTTGCTTTTTATTATGGAGGAGATATAAAAGTGTTTGTATCAAAAAACAAAATGGAAAAAAAGTGAGTATGAGAGACAGACTTTAGTGTATTGAAAATCTTTGCTGTAGCTCAGGACTGAAATGTACTATTGGCCATTTTATTTTGTCTCCAATAGCCTCTTAACAACAGTATTTTCATATTGTTACCACACCTTTTTTTTTTTTTTTAAATCTTTATTTATCTCTGCTACAACATAGACTAAAGGCTAAACCACAGAAATATAGGGGTTTTTTTCCCCTCGGTTAGAAGCCATATTCAAAGATCTAGCCTGAAGTTATTTGCAAACTAATTACAAACATATATCACCCATTAATTTATCTAGCTCTTTCCCATTGTGCTCACCCTCTAGATTTACCCATGAGTAAATCCTATTCTCCCTCTTTGGTCGGCAATAATTAGCCAGTTCACTTCCTTTGGCTCCAAAGGATCTCTGCTCTCTTGATGTCAACTGTATGCATCAGTTCTTGTCAACTTTTATTTTTCTTGAGTATGCTTGAGTCATCTTCCATGTTTAACAGCACCTTAACACTAATATTTCCTCCTCACAGGAAGAGGAAATTGTCTTTACCAATGATCTGCCAATCCTTTCTGCCTAGAAATGAGAAAGTGATCTGGCATGATTATTCCTTAAAATAAGTCCTTATAATTCCTTAAAATACAAGCTGGCAAGGGAATGAAAACAAACAGTCCTTCTACAAAACACTTCAGACATCTCTACCAGTCAAAGAAATGCAGGAATATGAATGGAAGCCCCTAAATGTAGGAAATACTAAGTGTGGTTGCCTGGGCCAGTTAGCATAGCTGAGAATGGATTGGGTAATTGATGTAGGCTGAATGTGTGGCAGAGCAAGCACTGGGAGGGGGGAAGAAAATATCTTGTTACCTTGTGCCAGGAGAGCACACCCTGAGAGAAGACTTCCAATGGTCAGCAGTGCTGCCAGGAGAATCAGCTGTGCATACACAGGCAGGTCAAGTAGCACAACCATTATATGCTAGTTTAGCACTTCTGGGGAAAGAACAAAAAAAGAGGAAGAGGAGCAAGGGATACCAAGACAGAAGATACCACTTCAAAGGAACTGATTATATTTCACTGGCAGAAAAGAAGTACACTTCAAAAAATTTAAGCAATTAAATATTCTAAAAAAAAAAAAAATTAAAAAAGAGATCACTTAATGATCTGAAAGAAGAAAGTATACAACAGGAAATGAAATGAGGAAATGAATGAAGGACAAAAATATTTTTGAAGCATGAAGGGCAGAACGAGGCTGTCCAAAGTACAAAGGCAGATCCCTCAGGGAAAGGTCATAAAGGACAGAAGAAAATACCCTGTCCACATATATTGTAATGGGAAAAGCACAGAAAGAGATGGCACAGAAAAGCTCAATGTTTATTCATTGCCTGCTTTACAGTCACACTCACAACTCTGTATTTTGCTTTGTATTGGCTCACTGCTACCAGGTGCAGATCTTTCACATCTTCCCATTGAAATGCTTATTTTCCTTCTCCTGCTCCCAGAACTACCTTAGCTCATTGAGGCTTTTTGCAGTATTTATCCTCCAGCATGCACTACACCCCTCACAGCTCCATGGCACACTCTCCATTACATAGGCAATACATGGGTTAGCAGCAGACACAAAATGCACCCTTCCAAAAGAAGTTTTCTACGTCTTTGATAGTGTTCTCAGTGACAAGTTTGTTTGAAATCTGAATTCTAGGTCACTCACCCAGCTAGTTATACCTTATCTTGGCCATATTTCTTTTACTGTACAAGCCTGTCATAAATAACAGTATCAAAAGCCCTAATAACGCTAAGGCAGATTAATTTACAGCTTCCTCTCTGTTCAAATGACATGTTATCCTAACAAAGAAAGAAATAATACTGGCTCAACACAACTTGCTGATTATAATTCATCTCATTTTGATCTTTCAAGTACTTATATGTATTTAGAATTCTTAATCCAGAATTTATCTGGAAATTGGATATAGTTGACTGGTCTACAACCACCCACCTATCCCTGCTTTTCCTCTTTCTCTTCTTCCTCTTCCCTACCACATCTGTTTTCTCAGCACTTTTCTTGTCTTTCAATTCTTCAGAGAGTGCAAGCAGCTCTAATTTTCAAACAATTTCAAGCAATTTTAATTTGGGGTTGCATAAAATGTTGGCTGATGCAACATCCTGCCTCTTAATTGCTGCTCTAAATTCTCTTATTTGAGAAAGACTACTATTGAGTAGCTCTCAATAGGATAAATTACAGACATGTCTCCCTACAAAGATTATTTATAAAAGTTTGCACTTCACATAAAGTAAAAAAAAATGAACAGAAATACGTTCAAGTAACCAGTAAAAATTCTATTAATCTTTTACATAAGGATGTATCAGATAACCTATTTAAAGAAAGGAAAAAAAATAGAAGAAGACTGGAAACAAAGAGCGAAAAAGATTAATATAGTACAGTATTACATTTACACTAATAAGCATCATAATTTATTTCATGGCATTTTTTTTGTTTTCTCTCCTCATTTCTGAATCAAAGTGTTTGAATAGTCAAATATTTCTAATCACTGCATTCCCAAAAGAAGAACACGGAGTAGCCTGAGAAAGGAGAGTATTGGTGGAAATGGAAGACAAGAAAACAATATCTCATAACAGATGTCTTGTCTTTGACATTTTAGATATTCTTCCTTCATGTTTGCTGATTCATTTCTTGACTCTCTTTTTCCTGGAAGTCTCAACTACTTAGTCACACCCTTCACTTACGTATCTTTTGAAAGAAACCATAAATTTTACGTAGTGCTGACAGCTTGTCATCTTTCTCCCAAGAATTCATACTGAGGGATGCTGATCTTGAGGTGTATCCAAGACTGAAAGAATCTGCTTTTAGTTTTCACTTAATTAGCTAAAATCTATAAAGAACTGTGGTACATGAGATTGCACTGAAGTACTGAAATTTATTTTCATATACAACTCTTCTCAGTGCAATTCCTTAAATTTTAACCCTTTATTTTAAGGAAGCTTGTCAAAGAGAGCCTTCCTTGCTTGAGAAGAACTGGAAGGATTACATCTCAGGGTCAGAAGGACATAGACCCACTTTCCCCCAGAGCAAGCATCCCTACCTAGAACCCTGCTTTACAAAACTGGTGCAAAACACTTCTAGTTCCTTGGAACAGCAGTGTTTGACCTCCTCTCAGGACTAGGCCTCCTGGACTAATTTTGCTGTTCCCAGTTCCTTGTTCTTTCTGCAGGGAGGTGTTCAGAAATGAAGGGCTAGCCTATGAAATTCTTGGGTTATACTGTCACCAATTTTCAAGCCTGAAAAGTTATTTTAAAAGTCTACATCATTCACGTGTGGATATACTCAAAGTCATGACATTAAAGACAAATTGAGTTTTTATTATATAATAAAATCTTCAATAATTAGGCTAGGGAAAATCTATTTAAAATATATCTCACGTATTAGACAACCACAATGCCACAATGCCACAACTGAAGAAGATGAAGTCTAACAAACACACAAAACCCCCTGAAAATCCTGAGAGTAGTGTGGATATGCAAAGGAGCAAATAAAATCACATAAAAGTAATGGTTTGTTTAGTTTTCTTTTTTTTAATTGAGAGAGAAGGCCTGGGTGGCTATAATTTCATTACAGGAAGCATTACCCATGTTTAATAATAGAATGGAAGTTCTCAAGTGCTTTTATGATGTGGTTGTATCACAGTGAATACACAAAACTCCCTACTTCCATTTGCAGTCCCACAGGATCCCTGTCTACCCTGCAGAACTGGATGAGATACCATCCTGTAAGCACAAAGTGTCTGGAGCAGTGCCTGCTCACCATGATCAGCCAGCTGTCTGAAGGCCACCAACAAGTGTTCTGCAGATCAGAAATTCCAAAACCCTTCAAGGAACAAATATTTAGAGCATCCATGTCTACAAAAATGTTTTCTTCTTACATTTTTCAAACCCACAGAATAATGTTCAGAGACATAAAGGCAGTGAAAGGTTGCCAGAAAACACCATTCCATCATCTGTGCTTCTTTTAAGCTCTTCAAAACTCAGACATGACGACTCATACAAAATCACACATGATCATAAATGTAATATATCATAATTTGTCAGGGCAATACAAATCTGAGGATAGAAATATAAGCACACTATAGTGTCATTTACTTTTGACCTTTGCTATTTAGAAAAGGGCAAGCAATTTTTGGTTCTGCTCTGTTAGAAAAAGCCATCATGAAGAATGAAGAGCTGTGTTAGGACATTTCAGACATAACCCTAAGCCCTGCTCCTGCACAGTGGTGGTAGTACAGCACCACGTACTGAAAAAAACCCCAAAACAGGGAGTGAACCTAGCTTTCCCTAGCTTTCCCTATCAGGTTGGCTACAAACTGCAAGGTTTCATAATTCCCTCTCTCATGTTGATTAGCTGATTTACAACAAAGAACAAGTTTATATTAAAGCCACTCCTCCTGTCAAGGCATTGAGTTTCTTTCACCCAGCTAGGAGGAATTGTGTATCTTTACATTAGCCAGCTTGCTGCTCATATCAACCAATGGAAACAGCATTTTGAGATAACAAGACACAAATCCTTTGGCAGTGATGCTTAAAAGATACCATTAGGCTAAGAGGAGGGAGGCTGCAGTGATGATGCAGTATGTAGGAAAGGACTCCTTACACAATATATTTGCTTATAAACCAACTATTAGCTGACTCTAAATAAATTCTCTTCAGTAAAGTACTGACAACAATTAAACATTTCCAAAACTGACTTAAGTTGATTCTAGTTCTAAGGTTTGGAACCCTTGGTTTTAACAAACTTATTTCTTCTCTTGAGCCTTTGAAATGTTTTCCTCCTGACCACAAAAATCTTTTATTTTTTGCACAAAAAAAGGTTGACATGAGAGTTGTTCAATTCCTATATGATCCTTTCACTGAAAAGGAAGATGATCTAATGGAAAAAAAATAGAGATTATAAATGTTTTAAAGTCTGCAACTGCATACAAAGTGTTACCAGTACTATGACAGGGTGTTTTCAATAACTTGGACTACATTACACATAAAAGTATTCTATCAAATGAGAAAGTAAAACCTCTTCTTTTTCAAAGATGCTGCTTTTGCAATATTCAAACAGTAAGTATTGGTTATGGTTTAACTATGAAAGAAGCTTTACAGGTCTATGTCCAAAACCCACTGCATTATAGTGTGACTTCATGCTGCAAGGAAGTTATTTAGTAAGTGAATCGCTGAAGTTTATAAAAGAAGAATTTACATCTTTCACTGTCAGCAGTTTATACCCTCACATATCAAATCATTATGCCACCCTTTCTCAGAGTAGTAGCCTACACAGATTTATAGCCCAGAACTTTTAGATTAATTAGGAAGACAATAGGTATTCCAGAAACCAATCCACTTCTGCACAGGTTATTATTTTTTTTTTCCAACTCTTATCTTTCCAAGAATGAAGAGTATGGATCCAGAAAGAGACATCTGCACAAATATAGCACATTAGGAAAGTTTGGTGCATTTGAAAGGAATTAGTAGAAGTTAAACTACTATGAAAAGTCACCTGATCCACTTTTGAAGCACATACAATTTCAGATAAATACATACAACTGCAGGTCAGAGTGTTATAATCTCAAATTAACCAGCAGCTATAGGAATACTTACTAGAAGTTCTAGAAGTACACAGCATATCTGACCTTATTAAACTGGAATTTATTGACAGTTTAATTTACTGTCTATTGACAGTTAGATTGACATGGCCTAAGCCAGAGATGAGCTGCAGGGAAAGTTTCATACCTGCTGCAGTTTTGTACTGCAGTCCAAATTTGATGTGTAAACCATCAGCCATTTAAGTTTCTAAACAGCTACAGCTCCAGTTATCAGAGCACAGTATTTGATACAATCCTTCCAATGTGTTTCATAGCTAATAAAAAGTTAAACATGTCTATGCAGAATTTAACTTTGCAGGGTAGCTGGACTGCCAAGTTTCAGCTGCATATGTTGGCCCACATCTGTCATGCTAAACAAGGATTGTAGAGCATGTCTCTCCCAACCTCTGAGCTGGGCTCCAGTCACCTAAATCAGGAGGCAGAAAACAGGGACTCAGAATGACTGCTGGGCCTTTGTGGTTTTGGAGATGAGACTGAATATGTATTGTCATTTTTTGCAAGTTGCTGAATTTAGGCAACTTTCTTTGTTAAAGACCTACTCAGAATTCTCCAATATGATTTCAGATATGACAAAAGAAAGGGAATTTTTATTAAATAAATCTTCTTTATTCTGAGTTCAATCAGTTTTTGTTCTACAGATGCATCTGAAATAACAAGGCATCTTGAAGTGTACAATTATTCACTTTAATTAAAAAATATCAGGTGCTTTATGACCACCAGTTTTACTTAATGCCTAAGTAGCAGAATTCAGAAGTTTTTTGCTTTCTGAACTGTTTGACTTGAAGTTCCACCAGAGATAATAAACATGTACCAGAAATAATTCTTCTGGTTTCTAACCAGCCATCATATCCCATAATTATCTTCTACTCCCTGAAAATGTAGAGCACTACTGCTGCCTAATGGGTCATTTTCTTCAGGGCAAGAGGCAAATGACCTATTAGATAAAAGACAATTTTATCTGCCTGCTTCTCTTTCCATGTCAGAGAAACAATCAGGAGGACACTTAGCAGTGGTAGTTCTGAGCGTGTCACCACCACATTATTTTTTAATGACAGTACTGACTGACAGCAGCACTTGGATGAAGCAGTTAACTGCATAATAATCACTGTGGCAAATGCCACTGGATTCAGTTAGCAATACACTTACCTGTTTGTCAGTAATCATAAAAATATAAATCAAATAAACCATCTTTCAGCCTTGACCCTTCTACTGATATTACTTTTTTGCATATTTTATTCAGAAACATGTGCTTCTGAAATCAGTCTGTATTCATGGGCAAATCTATTAATGAGCAATCTGTATTCAAGGGAAAAACCTGATTGTCTCACAGGTGACACAGAAAGGGGAAAGCAAACAAAATCTTCATTGGTTACTGAAAAGGAGGATAGGGAATCAAATCACTTGTTGATAAAGGACAAAACAAATAATAAATTACATAAGAAACAGCATGCAAATGTTTCCACTATACACAACACTTTTTATTTTGGTCCTAACTCTGTTGAACAATGAAACACTTTCCATAAAGCTTTTGCCACTTATTTCCATGCTGCTCCAAAGCAGGTCCTTCTTTCCCACCCTGATGTAAGCACTCTGAAACAACAAGGGAAGGCCACCCTTTAACATTGGCACATACAGACAGACCCAGCCAGCACTGACAGATACCTGCAAAAGCCAGAACAAATATTTGCTACAGCTGACAGATCATTTCAAGTTTTAACTGGAACATTAAAAATGTTTTGTGTGAGCTATGCCAATTTTCTCCTACTTGTAGGCAGCTAGAGTGAACAAGTTCCATCCTAGCAAGTATTTTTCTTCAGTGCTTCTCCTTTCAGAAGTCAACCAGCCTGTTTTTACTTAAATTTTCCCAAAATAATATATCAATAGTATTGTCAGGCTGGGAACAGACATCTTTTTTCAGCTTAAAGATAAAGGGACATAAAAAGAAAGCAGAAGCCAAGAAGATCTTGGATCAACAATTTTACAAATAACTAATGCTAAAATTAATCAGGGTGGGGAGGGGTGTGGGGGGTGTTCCATCTTAAAAACTCTGTTCTAGTCTAATTCCTCCCCTCAAAGCAGCCTTGGAAAAAAAAGATGTTCAACCTTTTTGGTGAAGATACTAGTAAAGGATGACACTTGAGCTATCCTGATAATAATAGAAGATAAAGACATCTGACTTAGAGAAACATGATTTATTCACTTTTATTGCACTTGTGCAAATTTTTTAATCTCCTAATTCTTATTACAGAGATATTGAAAACCAAAACCTATATGTCAATCTCAGTCGTCACTTCCAAAAGTATTCTGAAATTGTAAGAAATGGACAATTTAATTTTTAAAAGCACAAGCACAGTGGGGAGCACCAACAGGCAGATCTCTCCTTGTATGCAGGCAAGATATTAGCAACCTAATTCTCTTGGGGCTAAAGTATCCTGCATTCCTGATTGCACCTTAAGCTTTTTCAGACTGTTTAGCTTACAGCCTTGCTCCAGAAATCACTGTGAGGCACAGAAACCTGTGCAGCAGCAACTGCACCTTCATGCACGCTGCCAAACCCCTCCCAGCCTGCCCTGCTTCGGCACATTTCTCACCTGACTCACTGTTTTGTTCAGCTGCTGACTCTGTCTGATTGCCATGTGGCACGTGGCAGTGTTTCACATGTGGCACAGCCACACCCAGAGCATCATGCACAGAGCTGCCTGGCTGAAAGATGAAAGCCATTTCCACACTACCCACTTCTTCCCCTTCTCCTCCCATTTATTCGGTGCCCTTGTTCAGACAGGAACAGCCAATTGTGGAGATGCAATTTAACAAGGAAAAACCTGTGTGGGAGCTGGCTGTGGCTGACACTGCACACTTAAGCATGGTTTTGTAATTTTATTCTTAAACAGCCTCTTTCTTTTTTTCCTTTGAGTGCAGTGATGCCAACACAGTGTAAGAGGTCAAGGTGCTGAGCAGTGCCTCAGTCCCTGACAGGCACACATGGCTCAGGCCAGCAGAGCTTCATCCCTTACCCTGGGGCAGTCAGCACAGGAAAGTCATGAACCAAACCCAACCCCATCCCACCCAGCCATCAGCCCATCTCCTGCCACAATAACCAGGCTCACATCTGTGTTAGGCTACCTTTGAAGAAGGAATTTATCACCAGACTGATTTCATTCTGGCAGGCAGTGAGTGAGGAGTGAGGAGAACTGATAAGGGAAAAAACAGGCTAGCAGCCCTTAAGCTTTTCCAAAGGGGATCTCCAACATTTTAATATTTAGTGTTGCACCAAAAAAATCATGTACACTTTACCTGCTTGCTATTCTTTCAAACATTATTTTAAAAGAAATATGAATCTACTTTATTTATAATCTTCAATTTGTGTCTGTGGTGAGGCAAGATAACCAAAAAGTATTCTCACAAAGTGCTTTTGGAGCTAAAAGCAAAATGCTGCAGCCTTCTACTCCCCCATACCCACAAATTGTGCAGAAAATCTGGGAAGGGGAGGTTGTCACATCCCAGCTCCCTGTGAGCATGGGACACTTTATCATTCCCATGGAGCCAGTTCCCTTTCAACCCTCTCAGGCTGGCACACCAAGCCATCCATACCTGGTGCACACCCTGGGCACAGGGATGAAAAGGGAAGGAAGGAATCCCTGACTATTTGATAACTTTCTTACCAGCTGGTCTGGCACTGCCTTGCCTTTGGATACTCCTCCTGGTTCTACCTAAGCCACTCACCCAAGCTGTGCTCCAGGGCTTAGTAGTGGTAACTCCAATCTCAACAATCCTGAGCTCTTCTTAAATTTCTGGGCATGGCATCTATTTGAAATACTTCTAGAAAAGGGCAAGGAATAGACTTAATTGTCACCAGAAGGATCTGGGAGGCAGGTATCCCACTGAATCCAGATATCCAAGGGAGGGAAGCTGGCATCCCACTGAATTTTCTATAGATGTGCCTTGTGGAAAATGTCTTGATCACTTTCTGAGGCTTATGTTGGAAACACCACCCCAGGCAAGGAGCAGAAGGATGTCCTCTGGTTTCCCCTCCATAATGGGGCTGTCCTGTCTTGTTCTGATCAATTTCTGACAGCAGTTTCTGGCCAATGCCTGGGTTGATCTCCATCTGGGATGCAGACAAGCTTGAAAGGTCACTGTGGGATGTAAGTTTTCTTGACAGGCTCTTAGGTAATTTGCCAAGCCAGAAGTTACTGACAATGCAGGGTTTCTTTACAGGTGAATGGCCAAAAAGATCTTTTGACAGTCAGGGAGAGGCAGTTTTCCAGGAGCTTAAGCTTCTGGTTAACTTTTAACCTGGTAATTCCAGAATCCTTCCTCAGGTGGTTTCTAGATGACCAGAGGACACTTGTGACTTGACTTGTTACAGCCTTGTGCCACACATTGATTCCAAGCAGTGTGAACAGGAAAGACAGAATAGGAAGAAACTGATAATCTTTGAAGAAGAAAAATGGAAAAGCTAGTAATTCCTAGCATTTCCCTTGCACTAAGCAACTCTTGGTAAGCTGTGTACACACTAATAGCCACATGCCAAAGTGCACTGAGAACCCAGCCCAAGAGAAGTCAGTCCCTGGGAGATGGACTCTTACTGGGGGTGATGACAGTGGTGCCCATGCACCATTGTGTCCTCATGGTGTTCTTTATGCAATCCAGCATGAAAGGAACATACCTCTGGTATTCCAGTCCAAACTCTCATATAATATTGTCTTCACAGTTTCATATGCTCCACTGTATCAACTACAACACTTCTTGTGAGACAAACTTGGCTTTTAAACAGTTTTGTAACCCATCTGGATAGCACTGGTTTGTTTCTATTTTACTCAGTTACGGTGAGGCAGCAGGAGAGGGGTTCAGGGACATTGGCAGCTGTGGGAACAATAGAGTTCATGTAATAGTTTGGGCTGGGAAGGGACCTTAAATATCATCTTTTTCCAACCTCCCTGCTGTGGGCAGGAACACTTGCACTAGAGGAGGCTGGCCAGTGCCTCAGCTGACCTGGCCTTGCTATCTCCATTCTGAGACCCTGCGTGCAACTTTTTCTGGGTCCATTCTCTATTCACCACCTCCAAGTGCTAACAAGCCAAGGTGTCTTGGTTTATACAACAGTAAAAATTTCTTTTATTCCTTTACAAGAGTCAGAAAATTTGGTACTATTTGGTACTTTTGTGCATCTGTCTCCTTGACTCACACAGAAACTCTTTTCCTGAAAGCACAAAACCCAAGGAAGTTCCCATTCTTCTACCTGCCAAACAGTAACAGTGAGCTCTGATCCTCACTGAGGAAAGGTTTACATGCCAGGGAAATGGAGGGGATAGCAATTTGAGCTTGTGTCCCAGGATCTACAGCTAGTGGAAGCAATCCTTACATCTCCTGAAGGCTCCAGTCCAAACCCCTGGAAGCAAAGGTGCTAGTGTATTCACCAATTGGCACTGGGGAGGACTCCTGTCCAGGTTCACAAGCTGTGGTATGGCCACCACTGGGTAAAGTATTTGCATTCAAAAAAACCAGAGCAGGGCACTGGAATATTAAGCTGGGGCAGGATAAGTGCAAGAAGAATGTCCCATGGATTTGAGACTGGTATTTTTCTCAGGAGTGCCCCAAGTAAGGCTGCATTTGCTGTACCAGAAGTCCCTTAAGGGATCACAACACAAATGTGTGAACACTGTGGCACAGGATCTCTTGCCAGGGTGTTCTTCAGAAGCAGCTCAAGGCAGCATGTATGATGTCACAATATCTGCAAGGCTCTGCCTCTGTGGAAGATATGGCAATTCCACCACTTGCCCTCCTGATTTAGGGGCCCAGGTTGCCAGGGCTGGACTGGCATTCCCAAAGAGACCCATAACTCCCTGCTGAAACCCCCATTCACCTCTTTAAATGTCCTGGTCACACAGTCTTACCTAAACACATCTTCAGCTGCCTTGCTCACAGCCCTGCTCCCAGCCTTGCTCTAATCTTAGCCATACACAGACAAAAGGCACTAAACTGTATCATCTGGGTCAGGAAAGATAACAGATAATGCTGGGTGTGACACACAGAGAAAATGCCACAGCTTCTCCCTGCCCCTATAAAAACATCAAATAAAACACGTGGCAAAATGGAACTCTCTCTGTGAAATAACTTGTGAATTACTGGCCAGTTATTTTTCCTTCCAAAACTGTACGGCCCAGAATTCCAACAAATAAACCAGGGATAAGAACTAAGAGACGTGTAGTATATTTCTTTAATACTTATAGAGAGGAAGGGGTTAAAAACTGCAGAGTCAGAAAGCCTTTACCATTAATATACCAAACTTTATTAGCTGCATCTCCTATTGGTGTTGTTTCTTGATAATTACATGCCTTTTTAATACCTTGAAAGAGACCCAAATCTTCAATGCAAGGTGGGACATTCCAGAATATGTTTCTGAAATCACAACAGCCTTTTAAAGACTAATTAATTAGACAGTAGTAATTGTGGATGCAAGGCATGGAGAGTCTCAAGAGTCATGTCTTCATCTTAGCTTGAGTCTTCATCATCATTCTGAAAAATGTCACCGTTGAATATTTTGGGGACAATTTGTAAATGTAATTTAAAACAATTAAAAAACCTATCTACTACTGTCACTCATTCATTTATTTCCTTTCATTTTATAGCTCACATCATTATTTGATCCATTTTCTGTAGGTTAGAATGATTTCAGGTCATTTTTTTAGAGCTGGTGGTGTTATCTCTGCTGAGGGTGACAACGCAAACCAAAGGCATTAAAAGGCCCAAACATCTCAGAACAAGCACACACATATCCATTCAAATGTCTCAAATTCAGCCCTTTAAAATGGATACATAAAACAAGAAACACGGTACCTGCACACTGTTCTTACGAAATACTGTGGCTAGATCTTCATGTAATGTATAAGTATACATTGTTAAAAAAAAGAAATTCAAGTCTCAGCGTGCACTGACTGTTTTGTTTTGCCAGGTGATGCTTATTGGGCAGACCACATTAATAGATCATATTTTATTTGTCGTTTTTCTCTTTCTTAACCACTCCCACCCACTCTAACCACACACAGATCACACACTCAAGGAAGAAAGGCACATTTGTAATGGTTTCCACTACGATTACAACATAATTTGTAATCATCAAAGATAGAGATGTGTTTGGAATTATTTCAGGGCAGCTTCAGACAGCAGCAAAATAAACGTAAGAAATAATTCAAATCTTCAAAGAGGAATTTTCAAAGTTCAAGTTTCAAATCTGCAAATTAATCTTTTGCTTACAAATAAGCATCTAAGCTAGGTATGTTAAATTGGGGCTAAGCAGGCACAGGTTGCAGGATTAGGCCCACAAAATCCACACTTACAATACCAGTTCTTTATTTAAAAACATTGTATTGTATTCAAACCATTTGTATAGATTTTTTTAAAAATTAAATTAGTTTTAAGAACAGGATTCCTCTTCAGGATAGTTTACCATCATGCAATAAATGGTAAATCAGCTTCTTGATAGTAAAGAGTACATCTCATAAGGTTTTTTAATTGGATGGATTTAAATCAAGTGAAAGTTGAGCAAGTAAAACCCTACCAAGGCTGGAAAGGTATGATTAGCAAAATCAAAAAGTTCTGAAGTCCAGAGAATTCATCACACTTAAGTAAATTTTCACATTGTGAGAAAGCAGTCAGCTTTACGTTTTGCATGAAGGACACAGAACATCTCTTCCTAAAACAAACATTTAACCAGAGAAGGGATTTTACAGGAAAAACCAAAGAAAAACCAACAAACCCTCCCCGCCAATTTTTCTTTCAGATGGAGAAAAAATGTCTTTTAATTAATTTAGGAACAGACCTAAACCCTTCATCGGAACTGTAATCGAACACAGACATTTATTAATCCAAAGCAAGGATAAAAATAACCTTTAGCACCTGTATTGTATTTCCAAGATTTAAGACCTGACATTCTTTCCTCAGGTAGTCTTCTGTTTCTAAAAAATTTGTAGATATTTAATTTTACTCCCTACCACAGTGGCTCCAATTTAGTTGCTGTGACTTTTCAGGGTGATTTTCTGGCTGCCTTTAAAACCAGGAGGAAGACTTCCAGTTCTCTTAAAAAAAAAAAAAAAAAATTAAAAGCATAATAAAAGGGGAAAAAAAAGGAAAATAAAAAGAAGAAATTGAAAAAGTTCCAATTTTCAAATTTAAATTGAAAAATTAAAAAACTGAAGAAATTGAATGCTATTTCAGGGACAGTTTGCCTGAAATCAACTCACTAACGACATTTTCTCAAAACAAATAATAAGCAATGAAGGAGAGGAGAAAATTAAAAAGTTCAATAAATGCTTTTTTCTACTTGTATATATAACATTGTAAAAAGAAAGACCACTAAGACACATAGGTTCACTCAAATAATAAAAAATATTTTGTTATAGTTTTGGAAAACAAACTCTTCAAAGCACAACACCATGCCCAAAGGAAATTTCACGGCCCTGAAATACAATGAAATTGTCATAATTTCAATATGGGTTAATATCTGCAATGATTATTGCTGTTACCAGACCTCCCCTCCTCCCTAAAAAGGCACTTGTTAAAGTAGGGAAAGTAAAAGAATATGCATTTACAGAAACTAACACCCAACCCCTTCTTTCTTCTGTGCCTCACTGAAGGAGAGGAACAGGAATTTTCATAATTTTTCCTGGCTGAAATATTCATTTCTCCCCATTAGCCTCATGTGAGGCAGTGAAACAAACAAGAATCAGCTCAAAGCCTGTGGTGGTGAGGGGCACAGTCCCGATGCAGTGGCCAGGGGCACAGTCCCGATGCTGTGCCCAGGGGCACAGTCCCGATGCTGTGGCCAGGGGCACAGTCCCGATGCTGTGGCCAGGGGCACAGTCCCGATGCTGTGCCCAGGGGCACAGTCCCGATGCTGTGCCCAGGGGCACAGTCCCGATGCTGTGGCCAGGGGCACTGTCCCGATGCTGTGCCCAGGGGCACAGTCCCGATGCAGTGGCCAGGGGCACAGTCCCGATGCTGTGGCCAGGGGCACAGTCCCGATGCTGTGCCCAGGGGCACAGTCCCGATGCTGTGCCCAGGGGCACAGTCCCGATGCTGTGGCCAGGGGCACTGTCCCGATGCTGTGCCCAGGGGCACAGTCCCGATGCAGTGGCCAGGGGCACAGTCCCGATGCTGTGGCCAGGGGCACAGTCCCGATGCTGTGCCCAGGGGCACTGTCCCGGCGGGGTTCCGGGCACACCCCGGGCACCAGCAGACACCATCCTGGGGAAGCTGGGCAAAGCCTGATTCACAGCTCGGCAGCCAGGAGTGAGCAGCCTGACTGCCACCATCTCCTCAGCGCTGGTAGTGCTGCTCTTGGGACACCTCCCCTTCCTAGTGGCGGTTTCTCAAAATACTCTTATTTGCCATATTGCTCTTGATAAAATCTTTATTGGCATCATCCTGCACAGCAAGACAGGAAGAGAAAGTAATTACCACTTCCATTCTGCAGCTGGATAACAAAACCTTCCTGTGAGTTTCCCACATGTGCATAAATCTTAATAGTTTTCCAGAAATATTTTTTTTCTTTAACTCTCGTCAAAGAAAAAGAGATCCATACATTATATTTGAATGAATGTAAGATATAATTCCACATTAAAACCTGTTTATCAGTCAGTTCATGTGGTTTTTTTCAGTGCTTACCTCAGTGACAGGACAAATGATTTGTACACAAAAAGTAGCAACAATAATTAATAAAAAGTGGGTGTTCCAGTGCATTGTTAATATTAGGTCCCTTGGTCTTGCCTAAATACAGCAGAAGATTAGAACTTCCCAGACCTGAGTATCAATGAGTGTTTTGGGTGCACAATAAACATAACTCTGAGTCCCAGCTAAGCAGGGATTCTCTTGTGGGTTCAGATTTATTTACTGGAAGGAGTAGGGGCCAATATGTCTCCTTTTCTCCCCGCCCCCCCCACCCTCCCAAGTTAGCTGCAAAAATTTTAACTATCAGACATATTTATTCTTAAAAATAAGAGCATAACAGTGGTCACACTTTCCTGAACTCCATCAGTTTGTGACAACTGGAGCACATACTTTTTAGTCCAAAGTGACATAAAAATATTTATAACTTTTTAACCAATGTTATTCAATAATACAATAATTCACTAATGGTACTGTAAGTTTGCAAGCAGCCTAGAGTCAAATCTAAAGTAATGATCAAAAGAGCTTTTCAAGCTGACAAGCAACATCTGGAGAAAGACAGCAACAACCCCAGAAGTACTTAGTCTTAGGAGAAATGAATCGTAACAAGAAATTATGTGCCTTGCAATCATGTAGTTCTCATGTAGCAATATCAGTATTCTGGTGGAGGTTAATATGTAATGCCTGCTTTTCTAAGAATAAATTTGACCATGTCAGGAGGATCTCTAAATTTAAACTTGTTTAGAGAAACTGTCCTCAGTAAATGTATTGAACGTGAAATATGTTCATACACGAACAGCTAAAATTACTAGTGCCTTTCAGTTGTTAGATGCACAATTTGCAGTACCCTCTTTTACGGTTTAAAAAGTTATTTTAAAAAATAGTGCAAAAGAGAAAACTGCACACATTTGCAGCAATGCCCTGAATTGGACTACATCTTCCCAGAGATTGTTTACTTGGAATCATACTTAGTCAAATTATCTACGTAATAAAGCTAATATATCTCCTATTAAAACAGCTCTGTAAATTCTCAAGGTATGAAAGTGAAGTGGGACACCTAATTTCTCAGAAATTCTAGAAATATTTCAGTTTTATTCTACCTCCAAGGGTTTTACCCACAGCCCCAGACAAGCTGCAGCTTAATTCCACTCCAGAGGGAGAATTCCCTATTACAGCTCGGCATCAACTGTGTTTTGCAGAACAGGCAAAGGGATACCAGTCATTTAAACAAGGTAAGACTCAGCTGGGATAGACTTTTATATGTTCAGGACTCTTTTCATGATTTCTTGATTAAAATGGGTTGTTAAGATGATATTCACATAATCGATCTTAAATTCCTTCTTTTAATTTTTCAATTTGTTGGTGTTTGTTTTTCCTTTAAAAAAATACAGGATCCTTCTGAACACTTGAATTTGATCTTTTGGCAGGTAATCTTTTCAGAAAAAAAACACCAAAATATTGCTAAATCACTAAAAGAAACACTTTGAAAACAAAGTTCATATAGTGTTCAAGATATTTTTAAAAACACATAGAAGTTACAGACAAAGTTTGAATATTTGACATACAAATACATCAAATAACATCTTTATCACAAGTTTATGCCATGGTCCAGGGTTAGGTCACATAAGAGGGATTGATTGGGACCTAAACACATGATACGGGGCAAAACACAGATCACACCATCTGTTTGTCACTTTGACTGATAATAAATAATAAAAAGTTTCCAATACATTTACCAGACTTCATCTTTAAAAAAAAAAAAAAAAATCCTGGCTCTACTGAAGAAAAGAGCAAAACTGCTGTAAAGGACTCCAGCATCACCTTTCAGTCATGTTTTCATTAATGCATTAAGCTACTGTACTTACTTCTTCCATCAATTACATTATTCAAAGAAAAAAAAAATTGAAGCAATTATCACTCTTCCTGATGTTTCAGTCAGAAAACTAACATCAATAAAGAAGCTAAAGAAGTTTTTCCTTTATATTTTGCACCCTGACAATCTGCATAACGATCTCATTTTGTGAACATACATGTACTATTGTAAGAAATTGGAAGAACCACTTGCCTAGAAGGAAAGTTGATTTTGGTGACACATTTTGTGTGACTGGAGCTTTATAGTGCAGCTTTTTCAAAACATTTGATTATTGAAAGTGCAAGTCTCTAAGTACCAGACCATAGAACAGATAGCCACAAATTTGCTCACATTACACCAGGTACAAATCTCCCCCCAAGAGTCCTGTGGCATTCTCTGACTCCTACATGCCAGCAAATTGAAAAGCATAGAGAAGTTTTCAGACAGTATTTGTCAAGAGAGAAAAAAGAAAACAGTAAATAAAAACAAGCAAAAAAGTGACAACTTAAGACACAATAAGAACTACATAATTTAGCCATGAAAGAGGCAAAATCCCTGTTCAAATTCAAGAACTGAACAATACACCACAGCCAACCTGGCACTCATTTAAGCAACAAGCAAGTACAGGCGCTCCTTGTGTGGAACTGTGTTGATACTGATCCCTCTTCTTTGCCCAAATTATAGTTATGGGTAATCATTAGTGAAATCAAGCAGCTCAGAGCTGAAGGGATGGAAAACCTCCTCTCTCTTGAATCTTGACAGAATACTTCTGATAAAGAATTGACTAAATTCTTTTGCAAAGAAAAAGAAATCAGAAATGTATAGCCAATCTAAAGCAGAGTCTAATTCACAGACAATAAAGGGGACTAAGGACCTCCTCACTCAGGAAGGAAGCAGCACAATTTCAGTTCAAGAGAATGGAAGGAAACTGTTTTCTCCTTCATATTCACACCTCAACATCTATCTCCCCTTAGAAAAGCACTCCTGTGAGAAGAAAGAGGGGTAATGGAATCAGCTCTCTGTGATCATGGAGAGCAGGAAGAATGATGTAGAACTCAAAAGTCTGAAAATTTCTGGGCAGGAGATATGAAAGGGACACTACTAAGATATTTCATACCCTGTTTTATTACAAGCCTTTTGAACCGCACATTAAGATTTTTGCATTTTGAATTTGCCAAGAAAAACACATCTTTCTACAGGTTTGCCTTTTAGAATTTGGGTGTCTTTCAGGCTGAAACACCTTCCTGAGCCGTTCACCATTCTTTCTCAATCCTTTCAGATTCCACAAAACGATTTTGCGGGGCGGGGGGGAGATGGATAGCGGGGGGAATGGGTGTAGGCGACGAACTCTGCAGAAACCATCCACCTTTCCCTTCTGAGCCCATGCCAACAGCCTGGGGTAACCCTTGACCGGAGACAGAGCCCTCTTGGCAGTCCCGCCTTCCACAGCACATCCAAGGGCAGCTGAGGGAGCCAAAGGGCAGCGCATCAGCTTTCAAGCTAAGCCGCTCTCCTCTGTAAAAGCGACTCCACAACACGCAGTGATAGATNTTCTTTGCAATCTTCTTTGAATCCAGAGCAAATTTTCTCTTATTTTTTTTTTTTTTTTTTTTTTTTTTTTTTTTTAAAGGATATCCTCCCCGCGGATGAGCGGCTCTTTCCACGCGTAGCGCCAAGATCCATCCTTCCCTCCCCGGCCGCACACACGGCGCTGGGCGTGTAGTAGCCGGGGCTCTATGTAACCCCCGCCGGCACA
>VZRH01002383.1:340576-387647 GCA_013397555.1 Urocynchramus pylzowi
GCCCGGGCTCTCCTGCCCCCGGGCTGGCCGGGCTCTCCTGCCCCCGGGCTGCCCGGGCTCACCTGCCCCCGGGCTGGTCGGGCTCTCCTGCCCCCGGGCTCCGCCGCGCTGCTCCGCACCCCGGCCGCGCTGCCTCCTCACCTGCTCCGCTGTCTCCGAGCCGTCGGCCCCGCCGTCCCGCCTGCTCTGCCGGCGCGGTGCTTCCCGGTGCCTTTTAAACCCTTGGTGACGGCCGGGGAAATTCCCAGTTCTGCTTTTTTGTTTTCTCTTTTCCCCGTAGAATGAAAGTAAAAGAGTCCGGTTCCCATCACGCCTGCTGCCGGGAAGGGCAGCTCGGGAATGGCAGAGGTAGCGGGACACGCGGGGCGGGGGAGCTGCGGGAGGCATTGCTCCGCGCCGGTCCGCGCTGCTCCCGCCGCCCGTGGCGCCTGCATTCCCGTGGGCACCTGCCTCCCGTGGGCATCTGCCTTCCCGTGGGCATCTGCCTCCCGTGGGCACCTGCCTCCAGTGGGCATCTGCCTCCCGTGGCGCCTGCCTTGCCGTGGGGACCTGCCTCCCATGGGCACCTGCCTTGCCGTGGGGACCTGCGTCCCGTGGGCACCTGCCTCCCGTGGGCACCGGCTGCCCCGCGGGTGCACCCGGAGCAGGTGCGGCGCAGCGCCGGGGGTGCCTCGCCCCCGGGCGGGAGCGCTCGCCCGCCCGCCCCTCCGCACGGGTTCAGCGGGACGCAGGGAAAAGAATGGCTGTGACCCATTCCCCTCGGGAATTGCGGGCTGCAGAGAGGGGAAAGGGGCAGAGGGAGCGGCCCGCCGAGATTGGGGTGGGTTGTGTGGCACCCACCCCAATTCTGGTTGTGCTGCAAGGATCCCGCTGGGTGCCGCCGAGGGTGTGCCTCGGGCTGTATGCACAGGAGGGTGTCTTAATGTTAAAAAGCCAAGAGGTTTTGTTTAGTTTTGGGGGTTTTTTTTTAATATGTGGAAATACTGGAATACTAGCTCTTCCTGGCTTTTCTAGGAGAATTTTTGGGGCTTTCCTGATATGACTTAGGAGTTTCTGGGAGTTTACTGGAAAGATGGGTTATTACCAGTAATGCTCTCTTTCTTTTGAATTGCTGGCCATATGGAGTGCCATAAACTCCCATTCTTTCGAAGTTACGTAACTTTAAGAAAATCCCTTTCAATTTTTAGTCTTCATCTCCTAGAATTTTTTATGACACTTGTCTAATAGTTTTTCCAGAGGACTCATTTAGGAATGTTTGAAAAAATTTGATCACCATCCTGCAGTGGCTCAAGGGACTTCATGAGAGTGCAACACATGACCTTCTTTTATTCTGTAATTTCCTCATTTAAAAAAGATTGGCAATCTGTACAATATCTTATCTTTTATCTCTACTTGTTGCCGGACAAGCCAAGTTTAAAGTGATGGAGCCAGATTGTTTTAATTTAGAGGATTGCTATTTTTGTCCCTTCAAGTGTGTTTGTGAAGCAGCATATCCAAATTGTTTGTATTACCCTATTTGTGAACAAGCATTGCAGTTCATCTTTTGCACTGGAATCAAGAAGTGCAATGGGAGACTGGAAAAATGTTGCCCTGTAATTGAGTTCTTGAATCTTTTTTTGTGAGTGCCTTTTAAAATACTAAATCTTAGTCCTTCAAACTGATAAGTCATTCAACAGAGATACTGTAGTGACATAGAAATTTACAAAGATAAAGCTCTGTGGAAGTCAGGTTGTCCACTTCGAGCTTGAAAATCATAATAAAGTCACCTTACAGAGTTTTTAAATTTACTACATGTAGGATCCATTTAAGATTTACTTAGCTCATCAGCCTAGATTTCTTGAGACAGTAATAGACCACAGTTGATCAGTATATGAAAAGGTCAGAAAATCTGGTTTTCAACCCATGCAATTTCCAGTTAGAATTTGTCAGGCAGATTGCTCAAGAATTCTGTGATTTAGCTTGTACAGGTAAAATTTTTCCAGTCCTGTTTCTAGGACAGAGGTGTACATAATCACATGGTCACATGCAATCTATCAGAAAGAGAAGGCTTCACTAGTCAGGAAAAGCATGCATTCTTCTTTGAGGATTCAGTCTGCTGTGTGTGGTGGGAGTTGGCAGGGGTGGGCTGTAAGGGACTGTATTTCTTTCAATGGCAGTGAGCGTGGTGTGCCTGTGGTTCTTGCATTGCAGAAGATAGGTGGGTCAGTGCAAATTATGGTCAAGTTTTATTGCTGTTTTCTTAGTTGTTCAAAATTCCTCTCTGAGGCTGTGATTTACTAGTGATGCCCAGGTCCAGAGGAGTGCTGGACTGGCTGTACCCAACAGCCCATCCTTGCCAGAGAGGAAGGAAAGTAGCTGCTGGGGCCAGGGCATCCCTTCTTCCTTTCCTGGCTCCTGCCCCACAGCTACTCCTTATGCAGTTGTTGTTCTTACTCAGTGGTGAAGATGGGCAGAAACGCTGGAGACTCCTCCAGGAACTTGCTGTGCTCTCTGCTAGTCCTCCATCATAAATTTCTACCTTTGAGTTTTTGTTTTTTTTTTCCAAAACCTTCAATTTAAGCATTATCCTAGCCAGACTAGCAATAGGCCAGAGTCCAATTATTCCTAATCACATATTATCATGTACTTGGTCTCCTTCATTCCCAGTACCAGGTGCGTCACCTGCAGCCTCCTGTCAGTCTCTTCAGGCTCTTTTGATGTTTTGGTATTTTCTCTCTGGTATCATCCTCACAGAACCCATGTTTTCCTGGATGTCATGCAAAGACAAAAGACCAGGGGTCAAAGCAAAGGAAGGTGGTTCACTAAAGGGACAAACAAAATGATGGGCAGTGAAGTTTGCTCAAAAAGATTGCAAAAATCTTGTGGAGAAGGTTGTGTTGCTGCTTTATCTCATTTTATGGCCAGTGGCATGGATTTGTACATTTGAAAATGTGAAATGTGCTTAAACACACTTTTGTTTTAGAGGTGTGTTCATGGGGATTTGTAGAAGTTATCAAAGGAAAAATGGACAGTCAAGATGAGATTCAGCTGCAGGTTAAGACACTTGAATGTCTAAATATATATGATTAAAACAGTCCTCTACATGTGTCTGATGTGATTATGGTCCAATAAAATTCAATGTTTGCAGTGAACCCTGAGGATGGATTCAGCCCAAGCAGTCACCAAGTAGCTGGTCAGCTCAATAGTTCTAGGCTCTTATCCACACTGGCTGAATCATCTTGGGGTATGAGGGAGTTTAGACAACCAAAGAGTGTCTTAATCTGGAGGTGAATCCTTCCCTCTATCAAGGCACAAGTCAGTTGGTTGTATAAAGATCCCTTTTAAACTATTTTAACAGATTACAGAATGTATTTGTTAATACAGCACACTATCTGTGACATTAACTAAGATGTACCTAACTGTTCTTCTTGCAATCCAGCCTTTTTCAGATCTACCTTACCAGTTCTGCCACTGCTCCTTGTTCTGTCTCCAGTGAATGCATCTAGTTGTGCAATGGGAAATAAAACGACTGAAATCCGCGTGAAGTATGAGAATATACTAAGTCACGACATCAATGAGCTGGTAGGTAGTAGCTCTTGGGCTTCCAAAACATGTTGATTATTTTTAGAGGCTAATAATTAATAATAAAAGCTCTAGTGTTAAAACATGACAGAAGACCAATTTAAAGTCACACATTATGCTGGAATGGTGGTTTTATTTGAGGGGGTGCAACAATTCAGTCTCTTTAAAATCTCTGAAATCTGTGGATAGTGCCTATTTGCATGTACAAATACTGTGATACAGCTTTTTGTGCCTGTGCATTATGTAGTTAGACACATGTACTATTTGGCCATACATTGTATATTTGATTAGAAAGTACTTTTTTCTAAAGTAGTTTCATGACTACTTCTGTTTGTATGCTTTTATCAAGAGAAGAAGGCATTTAATCTGTAATTTGTTTTATTAATTAGAGTTCTTGACTGAAGTTTTATGTTGTCCGTTGAGTACAAATGTGCAGAGGCACAAAATTCATATGACAGTAAAAGTTTGTTTGTATCTTAATAGGTTTCTTTGTACCTATTAATATATCTTATTTAGCCAACAAAAATTATCTTTTCTAGATGGCAGCAGAGAAGAACTTAACATTCTCATGTGTAAATCTCCTCCATTATGGCTTTATCAGCCACATTTATTATAGCACTGCAAAATAGTTTCTTAAGAGTTTACTAGTTCATGCCCAAAATTTACCTTCCAATTCTTCCTCATGAATTATTAGCAATTAAATTCATCTGTCAAGAACACTTCCATGGGGGAGCACTTAAAACAGTTGCATTAGTAGAGGCATTCCCACAAAAAAATGTGATTTTCCTCTCAGATTGTCACTAAATGAGAATTCACCATACTGTTGCAGTCTTAAATCAAGATCTATTTGCATGACATGTAAATAATATACAGCCTTTTTCTAGGGGAAAAATCAGGAGTCCTTGCATTTCTTCACACTTATGAACTACCACCATCCTTCAGAGCATTATGGCAGCGGTCTCCAGCCCAAAAGACATCAACCCTCATCTGGAAACAAAATACCTATAGGGTCAGGGAATGATCTTTTAACATTTTGATCATGTTATGTTGGTTGAGATTATGAAGAGAGAAATAAATAGATAAATGCAGATAAATGATTTTATCCTGAATGAGGCATCAAATTTGGGGAGAATGTAAATGGCCATATTAGAATAGATAAGCATTCCCTTTAGTTTGCTGTCGTATTTCTGACAAAGACAAGTATTCCCTAGAGAACAAAATCAAACTCTCTTGCTGAGCAGTTAGAAGATAGCTGACCTGTAAGGGAAAATTATACTATGGAATAACACCCTCTGGGTGGTGGAGATCCATGAGGTGCATCCCAGATGCAGGGTCAGGGAGGCTGGGGGACTGTCCTGGCCTGGATAGGGCAGAGCCTTGCCACTGTCCTACTGTAGGATGGAGCTTGATGTAGTTGGTGCCCCATGGTGCCATCGAGGATTGGAATGGAGCAATGCCATTATTCCAGATACATTATGAAAGTTTTCTTCTTTTTTTAGTTGCAATAAATATTATTGAGATATTGTAAGACATAGGGGTTTTTATAGAAGACTGTATGAAAACTTAAAGAGTTATCAAAATAAATACATAAATAAAACCTTCATGAATTAATGTTTGTGAAAATTAATGGGAATGTACTGAGCTCTGAAGCTTTTACTTCCTAGAAGACATACACAAGCAACTACTGTGCAAGTTTCTTCATTTTTTCTGTCTTGTCTTTTTCCCATTTAAGAGAAATTTGTCTTCTATGTATAATCAGTGTACTGTCACAATAAGTTAACAGCAAATATTATGTGTGCTATGTGATAGCAACTGCCCAGTAGGCACTTTCCTGCAATTGCTGAGCCAAAGTCAATAGCTTTCAGTTCCTCAGCCAGATGTTTGGAGCAGCTATGGGTTTGCTGCAGAGCAGGATAGTGAGTCATATACTAGATTTCTGTAAGGTAATTAAATTTTCACTTATGCCTTTTCTGAGGTCAGGATTTCCTTTAGATTGGTTTAGACACAGCCAATAAACTGCCTTCAGATGTAGTTACTGTATATTATACTAAAGGTGATCTGAGGAAACTAAAGAGGATGGGAAAATGTCAGCAGTTTTACAAATGAAATGACAGATACATAGTTTTTAGGGTGATTATATAGATATATATACATTATAATTATAAATTTTGGTGCTGTGTGACTGCAGCAATATCTGTTGTGGTGCAAGAAAAGATGTGCATTAGCTTCCCAATGTTGGTGGTTTGGGTTTTTTAATTTGATTTTGTTGTTTTGTGTTTTTTTCCTTTGTCAGTGAATATTTGACTGCCTAAACTCTTGGTTTTCTGGATAAAGTTCTGTTTATCTTGGGTGAACTTCTGAAATACAGGCAATTTTTGCAGAAAAACTTTAAGAAGTAACTGTCTGATGCATGGCTAAGTGAAGAGATCTAAAACAATACTATTGTGAACTGACTTTTTTAAAGACCTTTGGCTTAACTGGAATGTCTGGATACAGGCTGAAGAAGACAGAGCTTCTGTTGAGTTGGCTTCCATTGTCATCTTGATGACAAGTGTGAATGTGGAAGAAAAAACTACAAGAGAATATTGATAAAATATTATAATCAGGCAAAAGACCATGTGATGTTGCTTAGGCCATCTTCTGTTATTACATATGCAAAGTGAGTGCTACCATCTGTTTAGAGCTGAGACATTTATTTATTGAGACAAACATTGGCAAACATTGTATTCAGTGTATTCAATGTTACGATTCAAATGTAAGATTTCAACAGTGCTTTATGTCTCAGAATTTCCAAAGAACAAAGCAATTTGATAGAATATGAAGATTTAAATTGAACAGATTTGTGTCCATTTCTGGGCTCCCCAGTATGAGAGAAATACAGAGCTACTGAAGAGAGTCCAGCAAAGGGCCCCTAAGGTGCTGAGGGGACTGGAGCATCTCTCTGATGAGGAAAGGCTGAGAGCTGGGGCTGAGCCTGCAGAAGAGAAGGCTCAGAGGGATTTCATCAATGTGTAGAAATACCTCAAGTGAGTGGGCAAAGAGTGCAGAGCCAGGCTCTTATCAACAGCGCCCAGTGACGGGACCAGGGGCAGTGGGCACACAGCAGCACACAGGAGGTTCCTTCTGAACAGCAGCAAAGAGCTTTTTACTGTGAGGGTGACTGAGCACTGACACAGTACTTCCACGTCTAAACATATATGCTATTTTACAGGTAAATATGTCTGCAGAGAATCGTGACAAGTGCTGCAAGAATAAAAAATATGAAAAAATCAAAGTGTTTTTCTGCAATGATACTGAGGTAAAATTTAAATTTTCAGAATGTAGAGAATATAAACCCAAATGAGTTCTTTGTATAGTCCAGGATAAAATAGCGTGATAGGGTAGTATTTTGTTTTAAAAGTCAAATCACAATATTCAGGATGGTTTGTTTTTTGAATCTGGAATTATATGATGTGTTGAGCAAATTGATGTTTTAAACATTTAAATATTAAGCAATTCCATGTCCAAGAAGTGTGGGGTTATTTTCCCTACTATGAAGATTCTTCTATATTTTTAAAACAAAACAGACTTTTCTTTTTGCCAATGGAAGTAAACATTACAATTTCCCAATCTCTTTTTTTTTTATTTTTCTACAGAAAGTTATATTAGCCAAGCTTTTCACTTCAGACCTGAAAGCTTTAAAATAGTAGTTTGGGCAGATCTCAAATGCCAAAAAGCACAATTGTCAGCTGTTGCTACAGATTTTATCATGACTCGATAAAAGGAGTGGCTGCATAAATAATTTGTTTTCCTAACTGCATCAATTGATTTGATTAAATCACAGCTGTGATTTCTCCCTAACATCCTTATGCTACTATTATTACTACTAAAAATTGCTGGTTTAAATATCTCAAAAAGATGGCAGGTAAGTCAGTTTAGTTATGTGTTTTATTGAAAAAGATTTGCATGATGAAAGCAAGAGAAACCAATAGCAATTGATGGAGGGTTTGGAGTTTTTTAAAGATAAACCAACATTGCAAATAATTAATGTTGCACAAACTTTTCAGGACGTATTTTCCTTGCTCTCTTGACAGGAAATAGAATCACTACAGAGCATGGCATGCAACATGCTCAGATTCTTTAATAAGCAGAGAATCAGCAAAGCCTTTAGACAGAAAGCAGCATTCGTCTCATGTGGGACATTACAAGTTCTACAGTGTAGATGTGAAAGACCTAAAAAAGAAAAGGTGAGTTGTTCTCAACTTCAGTGAGTAATAGTTAAACTTATTTTCTAGAGCTCTTCAACACAGATTTTCACATCTGCCTCTAAAATATACAAATATCTTGCACAAGTTCTATGTCAGCGGAAGTTTCCTCTTGTATAGCAAAAATGAATGTATAGCATTTTTCTTGTAATAGACATTAAGCCCAGTGCAAAGACTACGAAAATCATCTGGAAGTCTATGGTGAAGATACCTGCTCTGGTTCAGTAGTGAACTGAATTTCACTTAATTAATTCCCCAGTGAGAGACAAGGACCAGACTTGTGCAAAGAAGGCATTTAAACTTCTCTGGATTGTAGTCAGAATTGTAACTTCTCACTAACCCTAAGAGTAATGTTTAATTTGGTTTGTCTCAACAAACAATTAGGGTGAGATTCCCTCTTTTCTGTAATCTCTCTGGTCTTTATTTTAACCACAATCTCTCAAATTCAACAAGAACAATTAGGTATGATAATACTTGGTTTTTTAGTCTTTGGCAGAATCTTCTTTTTGAGGTGCCACTTAAATGTAGCACAGTGATCTACTGGCTGCTGTAGCAAAGGAAGAGTATTCTTTTAAGTGTGGTTCAGTGTTAGGTATTGAACACAAAAATATTCACCAACATCAGAAAGTCTTTACATAGGCACCAAAAATATAATGCTTAAATAGATGGATTGAAGGCTTCATTTAACTCTTTATTTTTCTCCTTGAAGTGGAGAGACTTACAGTCTGGGACAAGATCTTCAGAGTGATGTTGGTGTTTATATTTTGCTTTGCCACCTCTGGTGAATCCAACATTTGCCTTACTTTAAAGGTATCTCAGTCAAGACATAGAAGTCAGTCTCACCCTTGCAACTCCTGCCAAACCTTATGGAGTCCTGCTTTTATTTAAAGACCAATTAAAGTAATTTAGCAAAAAATTATGAGCAGTCTTTGAGTATGAACAAGAACCACAGTAGTTTTGTCTGGCTGAGATCTTGAACACTAGGGCACAGCACCAGCCCCTGGAACAGGTCTGTCTTGTTCCACTACTCCCAACACATATAGTCAAAGTTTGGCTCACAAATTAATTGTCTTTATTTTCTCAGTCCTTCAGACAATGTAAGATAAATTTTAATCTGTGATGGAGGATGTACATGTTCTCAGTTGGACACACTGGTTTCAGGTGTCCTTATTTGCTCTGAGTTAAAGCCATATTCTCACAGTCCCATGGGCTGGGTCTTTCCAGGATTCAGATGTAAGGCAATTGGTTTGCTTTGAAAGATGGCTACAGCAATAGAATAAGCAGTTCTCAGATAACAATGCAATCTGTTCTGTTTCAGGTTTGCCCACATGTATTTAGTATAGAAGGTACAGAGACAAGTGAACAGTCCAAAAAGAAATGTAACCAAGAAGTTTGTGAATTGAAAGAAAATATATCTAGCCTTCGATCCTGCTGGAATAAATTTGAAAAAATAATTTCCAGGTGATTCCAGGTGAATCCTGCTCTTTTCTTTTGAAGTGGCATTACTTGGTATCTTTGCATTTTATATGCATTCTTCAAGTAACCTTGCTCGCTTATATGAACACTTTTTGCCAGAATTCTGATGGAAGGCTACTGTACCTTGTAGTACAGAAACAGAGCATGGCTGAACCAAGCTGCTGAAGTCCAAGAAGTGGAAATAGAAGACCAGCATTTGAAACAAAGAACTCTGCAGATGTCTTTGTCCAACCTTTGTGCTCTGGAAACTACTCTGAATTTTCTGATTTTTCAAGTAACTTTATAATACTGTCATATGAAAGCAGCCACTTACATGTCAACTGGAATTTATAAAAAACATCTTGGAATCTGCAGATGAAGAAAAAGAGTATGAAAAAGTAGTTGGTTTCTTTACATCTATGCAAAACACACCAAGGACCAAAAGTAACAATTTACCAAAGCAGCAGCTTATCTTGGATATGTTCTCCTGACATGGAAGTGTTTTTGGTCTGGGTCTGATGGGTCTGCTAACTGATTTGGGTTTGGAAAAACAGGGAAAAAGTTAGCTTTTTGAAAAACTTAGGAAGGGCACTGATTTTTGAGAGATGCAGCATGCTTCTGCTGGCTGAAGCACAGGCAAGACTGAATCCTGTGGAAGAAAAAGATGCCTGAATATAAGTTGTTCAGTTGACTGGAAACAGCACTACACTCATTCATTTGATCAACCCAGAGTTGGCTGCAGGAGGAGCTAGAATTCCTTAGCTTCAGATTGTGATTTCTCATATGCAATTATTTTATGTAACATGTTTTAAGATGTTAGGCAAACATGACTTAAAATATGTGAATATTGTCAGAGAATAATATATTGGCATTTAACTAATAAAGTGCTCATATTTTATTTTGAATAAATAGAAGTATTTTTATAGTTATTACTCTTTTGCAGTTTCTTACTTTGATATAACTTCTTTGGTAATAAAATATTTGTCTTCTCTGAAATTGGACTGTTTACTTTTTGACTACCATTACTCATTTTTTAGGTTTTTTTTTTTCACAGATAATCAGTCATTCAAAGCCCAGCTGGGGAATTCCTGTCTTAAAATACCCATTTCTTAGCTGCTTGTAACCTGTCCAATTTAGGTAAACATTTCCATACTAGCCATCTGCCTTGGACTAGATACTTCAGGAAAGCTTTAGTTAAGTCAGCCTGTTGCTTCCTGGTTCAAAGTAAACTAACATAAATGGTTTTATCTGCGCTGAAAGAATTTTGCCATTAAACTACTCTGTAAAAATTTTGGTATTCAGAACAAACACCTGAAAAAGCAGTAGGATGTGCTTCAAAGAACTGTTTGCTCAGTTGATTGTAAACAGCACTAGTTTTATGTATTTGACTAGAATAAGATTGCTGTGCTGGAGCTGAGAGGGAAGAGATTAAGAGCAAAGCATGCCATGCTTTCCTGAAATACACCCTCTCCAACCCCCCATGTATTTATGGTGACGATGAGGCAGGAGTGGTAACTTTGTAAACTGTGACTGAGACTTTCACATATTCTATTTAGCTCTTCATGTAAGAGATCACAACTTTAACTCCAAACACTTTAAAAAAGTGAAATCAACCCCAACCCATAAATCTTTTATGGAACAGGGAAAGGAAACATTTCCCAGTATCATACTGCAGATAAAGAGAACGTAACCACAATTGTAAGGATTTCGCTGGAAATCCCTTCTTCTGAAAGATGACCCAGGAGACTGTGGATTCAGCTGGTTTCTAAGACTGAAGAACAGTTGTTTTGATATTTTTTGGAAATTCAAGAACAGTTGAAAGCCAGCACTTATTTCCTAATAACCACTTGGCAAGCAAAGGGCTGTGTGAATTAAAGCAAAAACACACTGTTGCAGTATTAGCTACTACAAAATTGAAAAGTCAGTCAGTTTGAGTTACTTAAGCAGCAGTATACAACTTAAGTCTTGAGAGAAATAAAGCAATTCCAGGACTACCCTGGGCCAAAGACCAAGGGTAGATTCAGAGCAGAAATTTAAATTAAGTGATTATGAAATTGTGGCTTTCTTCTGATTACTTCTCTTAATAAATATCTTGCCTGTCTGATTCTTGTTGCCATATTTCCTGAGTCACCGCTTACATGTAAACACTAACTGCTAAATGCATTGACTTGTTTGTTCCTTCCATTTGAGAACTTCCTCAGGTTTCCTGAACTTACAAATGTGGCAATAAAGTGCTTTTCAGGAATTGGCAAAGGGATGAAAACTGTGCATGGTATTATCATCATCATGCCTACCTCCCTGCCACCTTCACTTACGCATTTATTTACTTATTTGGCCACAGAGAAAAAATAATATGAGTAGGTCAAAACCATGGTTTAGAATTACATGGAATTTATGGGAAGGTGGCAAGGATAAAAAATTAGGTGTTTAAATTAAAAGGATTTTCACAATGTTGTTGCAAGAGGTTCAGGTTTGAGACCATCTAAAGAACCTGAAGGTGCACAAGTCCATGGGACCTGATGTAGTACATCTGTGGCTTCCGAAGGAACTGGCAGAGGAAGTGTCTAAGTCACTATCCACAATATTTGAGAAGTCATGGCAGTCCAGTCCCTTTGGATGGCATCCTGTCCTTCAACTTGCCCAAGGTGCACTCATCTCACTGTGTCATTGATGAACATACTAAAAGAGCACCAAAACAAGAGTCCCAAAACAAGAGTCCCAAAACAAGAGTCCCAAAACAAGAGTCCTGAGGGACAGCACTCAATACCAGCCTCCACCTGGGCACAGACACACTGACCACAACTTTCTGGCTGTATCCATTCAGTCAATTCCTTTTCCACTGAATAGTCTACCCTTCAAATCTGTATCTTTTCCAAGTAAACTAAAGAGCTCAATAGAAGGAAATTTCCCCTAAAAAAAAGGAATGAAAAGAGATGTTGATATCTATTCATCCATATTTAGCAAAAACCCCCAAACCAAACCAAAACAAAAACAAAAAAACCCCAGCAATCCAAACCTTTATTGTAATTTCTGCTCACATAAATGAACTTCTGAAGAAAAATATAAAACTTTTTGTAATAATTTCATCAACACAACAGTGCTCTAATGTCATGATGGAGAACAAACTCAGATCAAGCTGAAGTTTACTATCCCTTACAGTCTTATTATTAAGAAGAAAAAAAAAGAACAAAAAAAACCCGTGATGGGCTCTATATAAACTGAAGTCTCAGTATAGCTGGGGAAATAGAGGAGATACAGGGTCAACTTTATATAACCAGATCACATTGATTTAAATATCTGGTATGTTTTTCAAGGTGACTTAGGAATCCAAATCTCATCTCACTCAATTTAAAAACCCTATTCTTTGTGTACCTGACATCAGAGATCACAATATTAATAAGACTGAAATGATATTACCTACCTGTATGCTATGTTATATAAGATAATTTTACATTTGGCTGCAAAAAATTGCACATCACAAGAAGCTTTATTGGCATATTTGCTTTATTGTTAACAAGTGGCAAATTAGCATTAGGTGGTGATTTACATTTATTCATTAAAACAGAACTGACACTTCAAAATAAACATAATATATGAAATAAGAGGCAAACAAACCAAGGAATTCTGGCAAAAAAACCACCTCACTGGACGGTCAGAAACAAATATTCCATGTACTGAGGGGCAAGGCAAACATAATAAATGCAATGCTGAAAAAATTAATCACCGCCAACACATGAATGAACACACCATTTAAAAACACAGAACATTAATAAATAAACTTATGAAGAGGAACATATTAAGTGTCATATGAAGGATGAACACCAAGAGTTAGAGCAATCATATAAAGTAGGTTTTGTAACAGTTGTGCTGTACCCAGCACTTTACAGATCCCACCCAAACCCATTCATGGTTCTGCCACAAAGCCAAACTGGAATATAGAACTATGGTAAACCATGCACTTCTGTTTAGAACGTGGGTTCAATATTCAGCCATATTAAACTGAGTATTTGATTTGCTGACTCAAATGTTCAAATTGGGAAAATATAATTTCCCTGTCAATTATTTTTGTAAAGAATGAACACTTATTAAGGGAAAATATGAAGAAGCTGTTTTCTGGCAAGATGAAGTAGAATGGGACTAAATAGGATCCTCCAGAAATGTGTATTATTCTGGACTGACGTAACACAAAAAACCAAACCCAAAACAAACCAAAAAATGAACTAGTATGCAAGAGTAATCTCTTATACTGTGAATACTGGAACAAAAATATCAACCAAGTAACTACTGAATTCAGCTAATGAAGTCTTTCATTTAACACTTTTTCAAACAACACAATTAGGTCACTCAAACCTTACTTAGCAAGATGGAAAAAAAACAACCAACAGCAACAAAACAACCACAAGCTGGAATAAGCTGTACTTGAAAGGCAATTAAACTATTTTCACCAGAGTCACTGAAACAAATTTCACCAAAGATGAAAATTCTACCTTCTCATACAACCCATATAACTATTCATAGCTTAGTCAAACTGGATAGAAATAAAATTGAAAAGTGCTCTTACTAAACACAATTTTTTCAGCCAAGATTAAAAACACTCCTAACAGGTTTGTTCTTTGCAGATATACAAAGTCTATGTGATGGAAACTAGCACTTCTTGTGACCTTTGTAATACACAGACAATACCATTCAATTTTTTATGCAGACTATACATAGCCTACATCAGTGTGCACATATCTTGTTTATTTAAAGTAATGCAGTCATACCTCCTTCCACTGACTGGGTAAGCAGGCATCACAAAAACGCTCTCCCTGCATTTCAGGCACCAGCTCTCAGCTATGATGGTGATTTAGGAGCTAGTCCCTTGCAGATGACACAGCACTTCCACGATGCATAAAGACTGGGTCAGGTGTTACGACACCATCTGGAGTGCCCATCCTGTGAAGGACAGGACGTGTGGCTGCACTGCAGCAGCCGCTGCCCCAGCACGGCGGCAGAGGCTCAGCGCTGGAGCACCGTGGAGAGCTCCCCCTGCCTGACGCCCTCCAGCCAGGGAACTCTCTGGTGGAGCTTTCCCCCTCCCTCCAGGGAGGTCAAGGGCTCTTCGAGTCTCTTTGGCAAATTTGAAAAATTCTGCCTATATGTTCATTTCATAGTTACAACCTGAAATGGGGGTGAAGCACTTCCCTGTGCCCACCTCCCTGCAGTGGCGTATAAGACTAATTATTCATATAAACACATATTTTAATTGCTGTATATTTGGAGATTCCAGTTCTGAAACTACCCAGGGTGTGGGCATCATGCATAAATATAAACCTGTGTAAGGTACATCATATAGAGATTAAACTTTATGCTATGCTGTTTTTACTGCTGAAGCTAGCATTTTTCATAAATCCATTGCACTTCTATTAGCATAGTTCAAATGATCTTGCACTGCTTGCTGGCACAGAGAGGTCCTTTGTATAAGAGAAAATCAAAAAAGTAGAATGGGAATGCAAACTCCCTCAGGCCAAACATCAAAACCAGCCTCTTCCTGTTTCTTTAAATGGAATTTTACCATTGACCTTTCACTGCTGCCCGCTCCCCCTTTTCTTTAATGAATGGAAGAACCTTAGTAAGAACATTAGGAAGATAAAACGGCAGACAGTAAATCTGTCATAGGGTTATACATTGGTATAGGAATCATCACAACGATTGCATCACTAAATTTCACTATAAACAGACAGTGCATAGTTCATGTTTTTTTTCTCCCATGAAAACCAAGGCATAAGGGTGTGGACAAGACTAGGGCAAGAGGGTTTGGATGTAGATCACAAATAAATTAAATTTGGGAACTTCTTAACACATGTAATACACTAAAGATTGAAAATTCAGTCCAACTCCCTGAATTTTTTTTTCTTTAAATATAACAAATTCATTTCCCACATTCAGTTATTCAGGGACGTTATGAAAACCAATCCACTGTTTTGTACAAACATCCACTGAAATGGAATTACAGTGATCTGTGCTTCAGTAATACAGGCTAGGGTCTGTAACATCACAGACTTCAGAAACCTATGCCATTCAGTAACAAAACCAGTTGATAAACACAAAACATACTGGGCCTTGTAAGTCTTACCATATAGCACCAAACTACACAGTCAAAGAGAATTTTATTGTCTGCTTATATTTACTGGGGATTACAACACAAGCACATTATCCAGTGTTACTGTCAATAGTCAATTATGTTTCATAGACCTTCTTTGTAGGGCCAAATTAAAAGACCAGTTTTAAAAACCATTTTTTCCATTCTGGTTAATTCCCTATCTAACCCTCATGATAAATCACATAAGCGTAAATGAAGTAAATGATGTGCTACTCAAGGAATTTACTAAATGCTGCATTGAAAGCAAAGAATCTCACAAACAGCTCACAAAACAGAAAATACAGTAACTGTATGAGTATTGATTTGAAATGAGGAAATCTGCCACCTACAATTCAGAGGAGAAAGAGTCAGTATGTTTTTTCCTACAGTTACAATAATCCTGGAAAATCAGAAAGGTGTTTAGTGCCATAGTAAACATTCCCTTTGCAGAAAGCATTTTTAATAAATGGGAAAATGCATTTTCCAGCAGAAATAACTAGAAAATCACCAGGTAAGAGTAGATTCACTATCTAATCAAACCTATTCTGGACTGGTATCTTTGCTGTTGGACTCAGCTCACAATATGTCAGTCTGCAGACCTCCATGGCCCAAGTCCAGGGCAAGTTTTCCAAAGCAGGCTTATCTATGTAAAGAATGAGAATTCCAGTTTTTCCAAATACAGACATGCATGTGCCATAATATGGATCCTAGAATCTAAACTCCTAGAAAATAAACTGGCTAGGATTTGTCAGCTCTAAGTATCATTACCAGTCATCCTATCATGCTCAGTAGCCAGTTTACATCATTTGTGAAAAGACTACACTGAATGAAGGATAATTTCTAAAAAAAAATTGCATAAAAAGTGCAAGACATTCATTGAACTCATTTTAAAATATCAATAGCTTTTGGCCTGCAACACAACTACATCAAGTCTCTTAAATCACTCACTCTGAGACTGGTATGTGCTTTGAAGATCATGTTCTGCAATCATGCTTTCTTCCAAATTTGCCCCATTGATAATCACAATTTTTGAGAATGTAAGCAACAACCATAATACTACCATGGAACACTACATTATATTTTAGTTGTAAAGAAATTAAATTAATTGAAACTAATGGTGTTTGTGAGCTGAAAGTACCAGTTTCTGACAAAAAATGTATTTACTGTAGGAAAGGCACAGTTATTTCAGATTGTTCCGTCACGCATAATGAAGATGGTGCAAGTACTTCAAAGCAAAAATTCACAAAATAAATTACAACATTAAGATACAAGTTAAGTGATTTGGCTTGTGAATGGTTTTATTAGTAAATGTGTAATTTACTAATTTACTGTGTGATTAGTAAAAAACTCAACAACTTTGAGTCTCTCCCTTCACATGAATAGATTCATGTGAAGTCTATTACTAACTTGAAGAAACTGCTGTTTTGAGATCAGAAGTACAAAAAATTGCAAAAAAAAAAAAAAAAAAAAAGTCAGGTATTGACACATACAGCCGTGAAGCACAGTTACTCCCCTATGCATTCATATGTGTAAGCTGTGCTATTTTCACAGGAATAAGGATAAAAAAGACTCACTACTTACACCAAGATCTACTGCTCTAATAGCATTCATTTTTATAGAACTATTTTTTTTTTTGGTATTGGATACATCAAGAAGGCTGTTTTCAAAATAAGAGTTCAACATTTAGGTAGGATAGGCATAGACTTTGACTTTGCTTGAGGAAATGAGGGAAAAGAAAAAAATGAGCAGGACCTTTGGAAACAGGACAAAGCACTACACCTTTAGATATGCTAGTCATGGTGGAGCACAGGAGGAGGAAGACAAGTATTTTGAAACAAATAGAACTTAATAAAATGAACAATAATAAAATTAATATAATGTTTTTCCTTATAAATACATAAAAGTATTAACATGTTTTTACTGAAAAACAGAACATGGAATGCCACAAAAAGAAAATCTTGCCTTTCTTTTTAGATGCAAAGAGAATTCTCAGGTAGTCTTTCCACTTTGATTCTTTAAAAAATCCTAGGAAGCAACTGGAAAGTCCAATTAGCATATTACTGTTAAAGAGTTTAAAGATCTGAACTTTTTACACTTTTATCTAGGAATTTATAAGGCATTCCTCATGTTGTTTTCACTTAGAACACAGCATTTAAGTTACTCTCATAGATGAAAGAAATGCTTCCACAGAGAAACTTTTGAAGCCCAAGTTGTTCATGGCTAGTTCCCAATAGGTAAGCATTACCCTACATAAGAGATTTAAAAAATCCTTTGCCTAGTAGGATTTACAAAGAAAAATAACACTGAACCTCTTCTGCTACCTAGATGACTTAATGCATTTTTACCTTAATTTTAAATATTTTCAACAAAGAGTAAAGAGTATTTCCTTGAATGGCACAGTTTTAGGTAGCTGCTATTTTTATATACAGTATATATAATTGTTTATAAATAACTGTGTAATCAGAAGATTGCACTCAGAAAATTACAAAGTGATGTTTTGACTTTTGCAGCATGAAGTCTAACTGGATGGAGTACTCAAGCTTTCCATGCAACAGTACATAGCAGGTGTTCCAATTTTTTGTTTTCTTTCTGCTTTAAAGAATGTGTTCACACAACCATTCTTCGAATTCCACACTCACAGCAGAACTTTGCCCATTCCACTGGATACTTTGTTCCACATTCATGGCAGAACTTGGATAACTGGACAGGTGAAATTCCTTCGCTGCTTTTTGCACTTCCTCCATTCACTGAGGATGAGCAGTCTCCATTGTCATACCCAGTTTTCCCATCAGACCTGAAAATTCCCAGATGAAGAACATTCTCTGTAAGTCAGTTCAGTATAACTTAATGTAAAACTAGTCTAATCCTTGCAATGAATATAGTTATTGTTACTGCCATTTTCATTCCTTCACTTCCTATTTACAGTGGTATACTTTATATACAATGCTACCCAGGCACCCACACATATCTCCAGATACCCACCTTCCCTGCAAGAAAACAAAAATCATTTGAGTTCGAAAAGCAAGATCAAATATTTCGTTGACTACTTACATTAACTGGAGTGTTTGAAAACTTAAAACTTAGCTTGTCAAAAAAAGGAAGCAATACAATTTTCATCCTACCCTTTAAAAGGACAAGTCAATTTGTGTGCTTAGCATCCAGATTTAATTCAATTTCTACTGAAATAATATTTGGTTATTTTTTAACAGCTCCCAAGCAGATTTTGACATTTCCAACAGGGTCTTCTGTGCACATCTGAGACAGCTGATGACAAAGGTGTGCTGTCAGATGATAAACATGCAAAATATATTAAGCACCTTATACAAGCCAAACAATACTGACTATCTATTAACTGCAGAGAATAATGCATTCCCCAACTTCTTTTGCAGTAAGTAATCCTCTTTAATAAAGGCTGTATTAATGACAAAATCCACGAAGTTAAAAGCTACCTTAAGTGAATGTCTGAATTGCTAGCTTTTCTTCTGTTTGTCAAAGCACCTGTGCTCATGGCTCTTGCCACACTAGGAGGGGTTGACGTCCGGGTTTTTGTTGCACCTCTGAAATAGAAGAAATATCTGATGATTTATACACACACAGAGAAATAAATACCAGAATATGCATTTTCAAATATATATACACACATATAAGAGTGGATCAATTTACACACCAGTTAACTGTATGAAAAATAACTCATTTCCTACCAACAGCAGACAGAGGAGCCTTAGCATGAACTTGCATGGTTTGAACTGTTATGACTTGAACCTTACAAGGACAAGTTACATGAGACAGGAAGCCCCTTCCTGTTCATGTGTCTCACTTCCCAACAGGTAGATCCTGCATTACTGCTTGCTCAGTACATTCTGATGTCTACCTTAACAAATGATAAGTCACTTTTTAGGACTGGCAGGTCTTCTAGGAAAATAGAGAGCAGATGACTGCAGGTTTTAATAGTTTAAGATCTGCAGAAAGGATACCATATTTTCAATACTTTGTGACCAATATGAAGTGAGTGAACAAGACCTTTTTTCTTCTTAGATAATGCTAATTTAATAATTTGATAATGCATAAATGCTAATGCTTTTTTCTTCTTAGATAATGCTTAGATAATGCTAAACCCTTTTTCTTCACAGTACAATTATATTTATGAATATAAATAGAATGAGAAGAAAGAAAGTACATCCAGGTGGGCATTAGGGCCTCAATTTTTTATAAACTGTCACAGTGTTCCTGAAGTTGGGGTCAATAGTATGACCACACAGATATGGAAACTGCTCCCTTCAGGACTCATGAGTATTATGAGAAGTCAGTATACAATCAGCACATCCCAAACATTAAGAACATCTTGCTACTGGCTTTGATGAGTAGAGAAACATCAGAATACCTGGAAAAATCTGAGTAGCACTAAGAAAAATAAATTGGAAGGGGCATTGTTTTATCATTAGTGATCAAGGACAGAAGTTTTCATCATTTCTCAAAAGAATTACCATTCACTGGGATTTCTTCTTCTTTGGCAAATTTTCAGACTATGACATCTTGTGCATGACCAAGCTTTTCTGTTCTCATTCTTGAACACCAACGCATAAATAAAATTTAAGTTGGGACTCACTCAAGGACATTAAAAAAAATTAAAATAAGACTCCATTAAAAAAAATAGTCACCAAGAGACCATTTGGTCCCTTCAGATAAACCTAACTGCTCCTTTAAGAATTATAAACTGTCTGGTCTTGGTTTGGTTTTCACACCACATATAAGGAAATGTATTCAACTCCACTAACTTCAAATGCAACAATGACACAACTGAGGAACATACAATAACTCCTGAATCATAGACATGCTGCATAAAACATTTCTCCCTTCATGTCATGCAGATGGAATAAAGATGGCTTTTCAGCTCCTTCTATCACTTCAACCAGTGGAGAAGTGATAAAATAATTAAGCACAAAGGTGGAAATCAGCAACTAAATGCAAGATTATTTAAACTGAAATTATATCTAACTAAAGCATTCAAGTTTAACAATAATGGCTTCTACTTGCAACAGGTAGAGTGGAATGATCCAATATTATGGATCACTGAGCAGACTAACTTTCTCCATTAGTTTTCCTGTCTGCCCCCTTATTTTGCAAGGAGATTCTAAAGATGGACTTAATTGACAAAAAATACTGTGCAGACTGAAAAGCTCTACATCAGTTATATCAGAATTAAAACTTACTAGAAGTTATGTTAGCCTTTCAGAAGTATACAGAATTCTAGAATAAAAGTTCTAAATGTAACCTAAATTACACTGCTATTTTGTACAGATGTTAAATACTCATCTTGTGCTATTTTCCCCATCTCATTATACAATGAAGAGAGACCTTTGCTTATAATTGAGTAAAACTCATTAGAGCTCTATAGTAGAAAGAACATACTGGACTGTTACTTTACCTGTCATGGAAGACAGAAAAGCATCTAAAGAAAAAATCAGCTGCATACACAGAAACATTATGGGATCATCATGGATCAGGGATGATCAGGCAATGAAGCTAAGAATAGAATTGTGTCTCAATTCCTGCTTAGACAGCTTAAAGTAATTAAAAACCAAAAAATTCAAAATAATTGCTGACTCAATTTTCTCTGCATTTTCACCTTGGGACCAATATACTACTTTTTCAAAACTAACAGCATTAATTTCTTAAAATAAAGTCTCTTCAGAGTGTACTTTGACTCAGTTTTGAACATCATGTTAGGAGTCCTGGATAGTTGAGATAAATTGATGTGAAAACCAGTCCACTATTCTTCCCTGTGTTTCAACTGTATCATACACCCCCATCTCACTAAGTACTCTGAAAATTCACATGGTGCTTTCATATTAGGTGTATACTAAAGAAATTTCAGAGAAATCAGTGTATTAATACAGCATTCAGGCCACTGACTGAGCTGGGGAGGGAAGGACATCAAAATACTGAAAAGCCACATTCAAAGTGCACAGTCCACCCTGTATAAAGGAGGCAAAGTCTCATGAACAGATAAAACATGACTCATTAAAGGTTTAACAGGACATCTTCATTCTAAGATGTATAAAACCAGGTTTCTGCATATTTCTGCAGTCTTTTTCCACAACTAGTTTTCTAAAAACACAGAAGAAATCTCAAATATGTTTTCAGACCAGAAACTTCCCTTCCAACCTTACCCATTCAGTGATTTCTGACATTTTTGATGAGTAAATGAACACAAGGCGTAGGCTGCCACTGTCTACAACTTCATTCAGCCTAAACCTAGACACACAGTTAGCATCAGGTTTCATGCAAGTTTGGTGACAAATCTTGAAATTGCATCCTTAAGTAGCAAACTGATCTCTAGAGACAGATGCCTTCCAACAAAGTCAGGTATTTTTGGTTATTTCAACTTGTCCCACCACAGCTTGGTTTTCTTCTGATCTGCCCCCCATCTCTGCCTTCTCTATATCCTTGTTCACTTCTGTTGTTTTTCCTGTTTGGTTGGGTTTTGTGTTTTGTTTTTGAAAAGCTATATAAATCCCTTGCTCTACATTGTATCACATGAAGTATGAATAGAGACTGACAGCAGATGAGGCTGTGTATGAACACCAGCTGGAATTCTTAAAATCTAGTCATACTCTAAAGAAATTTATTATCCACTCTCTTATTTTAAAAGAAGTAAGATTGAAACTAACTTCCCTTCCTGAAGCAGCTCATGTTGTACATCTAGTTGAATTACCACTGCTTGCAAAATAAAAATCTGAAAGTAATTTGTAAAAGAAGCTTGTCTTTTTCTATGCATGCATGTATGATTTGGTTGAATTCTATCATAAAACACTCACATACAAATCTTGCTTCTTAGACAGAGTGTTTTCAGATATCCTTGACAGCTGTCACTGTTACCCACAACAGCTCATAGTTCTGTGCAAAGTCATAAATAACTTTCTGCTGACTAATGGCACGCATCCCAAAGTCCAGAAACCTTTGCCATAAACTGCAACCATGCACACTGCTACTCTGAATTTAAGAAAGTTTAGGCACTGTTCTTTCAGCAACACTTGCTGAATGCTGTTGGCATGCGATATACTGAATAACTTACTGCTAGTAAGGAAGATTTAATTCTTGAACTCAGCAGATACTTGAGTAACAACAGGATTGTATGAAGAGCAGAAGTGCCTATAACTTTTAAAGACTTTTTCTCAAGAAGAAAAATCAAATCACTGCTGTATGGATAGGGCCTATTTCAAGCACTTACATAGCAACTCACCAAGCTAAATTTTCAACATCTTAATAATGTATTACAAAATGGAAAACTGAGCTAATTTTTGATGGTTCACAGGACTTATAACTCTAACCAAACATGCAAAGGAGCAATTAAAAACAAACAAATTCTGCTTGTCTAAAAAGAGCTCCCATTCCTTTCATTGCTTTTCCTTCTTCAAAAGCAAAGTCAAATATTCTGTCCCTGTCTCAAAGATACTAAAGCTTTGGTTACAGCATTAAGAGATTCAGACACATTTCTACTATGTAAAGCAATACATTCTATGTATGTGCCACATAATTCATTACTTATTTCTCTTTTAGAATATTAAAATGCAGCCTATTTGAATTTGGCATCTTCCAAAATACAACAAGGGCTTAACTACAATTTAGTATCTATTTCCTTTTTAAAAGGTTAGAAGAATTGGAATAACCTTCTTTCCAAACTTAGATCTTATAAAGACTTTTGAATATCCAGAAATTTTATGTGAGGTAAGTTGGACTTAACCAAAGACTTTACCTTTCATTACAAAGTCTGCCTTCCTCATATTCTTGGACCATCACAGCTACCTTACAGATGTAGGAGTTAGAGAAATATTTGACCTTAAGAGAATAAAATTATAATTTTACTTTGTCAAAATCTGGTATAGTTATCAGGCATAAATGCTTACTTCAGCTTAGCATCATGCAAATCAGTTTTATCTTGGGTTTAGAAAGGCACCAGTTCATTACTTTTAATGTGTAATCAAGATGCAAATTCGTTACTTTTAACCTGTAATCAAGCACTGACAGAATAAATCAAGTCTGAGGGAAATCTTCATCTTCCCTGTCCTATGAAGCTGTTCACCTCACTCTGATACTAATTATATCAGCTACTCTCCTCCCACGGCACTTACATGGAAGACATACCGGGCAGCTGATGTTTGTCAAGGACACACTTTTCTGCTCAGGAGAAACATTTTTGCAAAATAGAAAAACCACACCGATTTGTAATACTTACTTCTTTACAGGCAACAACTCATCTGGCCTTTTGATGGTACTGTCTGTTTTTGTATCAGTGTCATAAAACCTTTGCACATCTCTTCCAGTTCGCAGTGGTGGGCCTAACTTGTCCATCTTACTATTAAAATATATAAAGGGGTGCTCATAAGGACAGTGCTATATTGCTATTCAAGTTATGCAAATAAAAAAATTAAAAATACTCACAATTCAATATTTATATTACCAAAGAAATCCCACTGACTTAAAAAAGAAAAAAAAAAGAATCAGCCTCTAATTATCCAGCAAACAAAAGGGTTTCTTCTTGCTTTGATGAGGAATGGATTTCATAGACATTGGATTAGGTTTCCAATACATTTTTTTAAATTCTTTTTCAAACAATCCACTAATGCCAGTTATTCTCAAACTTTGCACAATATATTCACATTTGGTTTCTTTTAAGTACAGCTTTCATGATGTCATACAAGACACCTAGAAAAGGGGCTCATAATTACAAGTCATAATAAATTTAAACATTAGAAACTGACAGATATGTACGTACTCTAAACTCTAGAATTAGTGAGAAGAAAAATTTTTTCTTTTCCTTTTTCTTTTTATTTGTAAAGGCAGCGGAGAGGACAGCCTGACAGAAGCCCAGCTTTGCTTTAACAACAAAAATCCCATTCAAAATAGATAGTACTATATACTATATAAAGCAAACACTTTAAAACATTTTTTTTAGTATTATGGATAACATTTCTAAACCAAAAAGAATAAATCAAAAATTTAAAAAAATTTTTAAAAAAGGCTACCATCAATATAATAATAATAAAAAAATCACTCACATCATCATAAGGAAAACTGTAGCTTTTCAGAAATCACAACTTAGATTAGAAAATCAGATCTTCAAGTTCTGCATTTTTATCATCTTATCATCGTAAAGTAAAACCTACAAATAGCCTCCCAAACAGATGTTCTAGTTCAAACTAATTAACTCCTGTTTGACTCAATATATACTCTTTACATACTCCCAAGAAACTGAGAAGCAAGACTGAGGTCTTTGACACTGTAAGACACATACTCCAACCCAACAGGATTTTCTTAGTTATTTTTGAATTTTAACATATTATCAGTGTAATCTGTGAACTCCAGGCACATACCAAGGAGAATATCAAAGAAATATCCTAGAAGCTGTCATAATACTGTCAAAACAAAGCACTGCAGTATTCTTTCACACCTTAACAAAACCAAAAACCCAAAGCTGAGAGCACTTTCACATTCTGATGAAAAAAACCATGATCACAAGAATCTTTTGAAATGCAAAGATCTTGAAGACAACTACTTACATATCTTGATTTTATTGAACAAAGCCCTGTAAGCTACAGTCTTAATAAAAGGAACAAACTGTTTTAAAAATATAATGTTTTTAAAGGTTACAAATGCTTTATGGCAAACATATAAGTGGAATTTAAAATTCACTGTTATTGATTTGGTGTGCTGTTCATATTGTATTTCAGCTCTAAGACAGTAGTGGATGTGTCACTATCAGCCATGATTCCCAGGAGGGAAATATTAACATTAAAGTGTATGTTTTATCCCCAAAATAAAACAAAAATTAAAAATTAATTTCTAAGGGTTCATTTGCCATATTAAAAAATATCATATAATTTCCAAGTCCCATTAAAAAAATAAACAAACAACTGTTCACAAATGAAACATGTACAGACAAGTAATCTGTACACAAAAAAGATCCCTGTCTGGCCACAAACAGTGGTGTCAGGTTCTGATGGACAAAACAGTTTGCACGTGGCTGTGGAGTTCACCCGTTTGCTTACCCTTAGATTAGGAAGAACCTACCCAATTTTTTCTCCTGAACATCTGATTACTTCTGACAGCTTACTACAACTGCCATACACCTCAAGAAATGTAAGAGACTGCTAACCTGAATACTGTAATAAAATACATATCAAACTTGGATTCATAACATGATATCAAATTATAAGTCTAATGACAGATAACTTACATGGAATTAATCTTCCTTTTCCCAGTTCTTCAATATCAGAAAGATAAAAACCTATTTTCAGCCAAATTAATGAAGATTTTCCTACTGACTACAATAGTCACATGCTACTCCTCACTTGCTTCTATATGACCCAGAAATGATGCCCTTATGCAACACTTTATTCATACTGGAAGGACTGTCTGTGTCCTTATTCTGTTCTGCTGAAACAGCAGAACTCAGCAGACACATCCTGATCTACACGTACCAAGTAAGCCTGACTGGCACTAACACAGCTTATGTTGATGATACCGTGCTGTGTTCTCTCTGTAGTCTTCTACTAGGGGAGCAGAACAGGAGAATTCAAATTTAAAAAAAAAAGGACACCGCACAGTGAAAATAACTTACAATAACCGAGGCCATAAAACAGGTTTCCACCTGTTTTATGGCCTCGGTTATTGTAAGTTATTTTCACTGTTTTATGTTTTCCACACGAAGTGAAGGTGTCGCGATGCTGCACACGCGGTCCTCAGGCGATCATTCCCAGCTCCCTGCCTGCGCCCAACTCCCCCGGACCCGGCCCGCGCTGCGCCAGCGCCACCTGCCGGGCGCGGGCGGCGCTGCGCGCTCGGCGCCGCGTCCCTCCGGTCGCTCCGCGCGAACAGCGAGCGCGGCTCCGCAGGAGGCAGTGGGGGCCATCGCTCGGTACTCAAAATTCACCCCTGACATCGCACAACAGAACGCCAACTCTACTATTAAGCCTCTCTTCTAGTACGTCTCTGGAAAATCCAGAATTACAACAATCTAGGCAAAGATGGAAGGCTACACACTGAAGTAATACCTAAAAAGCCGCAAGGGAAGTTACAGCTTCCCTTAGTGCAAACTGCAGGAGTTTGTTTCTTACAGCAAAACCTGGAATTTAACCTGGTCAAAATAATGTGTGTAGGCTCTTTAATACTTGTCAAAGAGAAGAGAAAAAGTGATTGCTTAACATCCCATTTAAAAGATTGCCCTTAAAAATACCCCCACACAACACTGCTCAGCAAATTGTTTTGCTAACAACCCAGAAGAGCATAACATCTTATCTTCCAGCACAAGCTCTGTCTGACTTCAGTGTAACAGAATCCCAGATCTCACATTAAAGCTTCATTCTACTGGTTAAATCATAAATGTGGTAAAAGAAATAAATCTTGTTTAATCCTACTGAAGGGTAATGTTCTAAAGTTCTTCTATTTTAGAAAGCTATTCCAGCTGCATTTATCTATAGCCTACATTGTAAGATGTTTTAATGTTTAAAATCTGCCACTGCAGTATTAATTATTTTCACTCTTATGCAGGACATTGACTGTTAGTGTCTTCAGTCCCTGCTTTGGTATAATTTTGTAGGTATTTCAACAGAACTCAATGTATTTCACCCTCATGCCCCAATAGTAAGGCAGAAGTTGAGATGATTAAAGCCACAATTGTCACCAGTGACCAATCTGACAAACCTAACTTTTCCATGATGTAACTAGCTCCTCCGCCTCTTTGCTTCAATATAACTTCTGACAAATTTGTCCCCCGAAGTGAATACAATGAAGCAAAAAAAAGAAATGCCAGGACACAGATACAGCACTCAGGAATGAGGCACATTTAACAGCCACCTGTGGAAGACTGGTTAGTATGAGCAGCAAATACCATAGCAGTGAGTTGGAAAACAGAAGACAACAAGTTTTTTAGAGAAATGAGAAGGACTGCAGGCAGAAACACACTCATCACACCCATACTCTTAAAATCTGGAAATTGTGTAGGCAATTGAGTTGTAAGCCAAGCTAACATTTACTGTCTTTCAGCAGAGATCATTATCTGAGAGCTGTGCCAGCCAGAAGCCATCTATTTGTGCTTAGCAGAATGCATAAACAGAGAGAACCTGGGCAAACATCTCCCCAGCTGCTATTTGGCTTCCTCATGTCAAAGTTCTTTCTCCAAGCAACAGATGAAAAAATGGAAGACTACTGGAAACAAAGTTCAGTAAGCAACTGTGGAAAATTGCCAGACTTATGTCAAAATACAGAGATGCTGTGATTTTGTGGAGAATTCATGAGCCTGTTTGAGCAAAAATGTGAGCTGTGCCACTTGCTTATCTTGCACTAGGCTGGAGCAAGGCTTAACCACTGAATGATGCCTGGGGGGTGAGGCAGAGGTCTCACAGCCCAATGGTATCTCAGTGAAGCACAGGAGTGCACCCAGACCTCGGTATCAGCCTCACTCTACCTTATCCATGCACAATCAGCCTCTGTTACAAATCTGGTCCTTTGGGAAGATAATGATGTGAGGTGCTAACATGCTGACAGGAGTAATGTCAGGTGGCCTTCACTGCTCCCTCACCTGGGTGGAGGATGATACTGAATTATTAGGAACCTGTGCTGCCTTTGTTACAACCAATCCAGCCAAAGGTATCCAAAGATAATTAATATAATGAAAAAATGCACCCACCAACATGAAAATGAGAAAAAAGCTGCTTCTCCACCAACTAGGACCACAGCAACTGGTAACTAATTATATTTGACAATAGTCATACCTCCACTTTTCCAAAAAGTCTAAAATTGATATTTGGAATCCTCCATTTTTAGAGTATGAGAACATGACCTTACTTCACAGACAATGGCCTTGCTCCTCTCTCCCCTCCCCAAAGAAGGGATGACTCTCTGGTAAGATGTCCTCCTCCAGCTTCATCAAGAGTACAGCTGGGAACATTTATACAACATTTTGTAGATCTACTGCATTTATCACCAGCAATCCAAGAAGAGTCAATGATCTGCTGCTTCAGTAAACTACATTATTTGTGAATCTGGAATTGTAGAAGTTCTTATTGAACATAGCCAGCCATAGTGCCTAACTATGGTTATAATCAGAAATTAAGCCAAGCTGCCAGCCCCTCTGATCTCTGAGGAATAGCTGGAACACAAGGGTGTTTATTTTCTACCAAATTTCGTACACTTACTGCAACAGCAACTGACTGGTAAAATTACATAGAACTCCCTTGTTAACCAGTGAAGACCAAAATTGCTGCATCCTCACTGACAAATACAGACTTCAATTAGGAACTTTCAACAGGAAAAAACTTTTCCCAGACAGCTGGGTTACACTACTGGACTCAGAAACATGCCTTCAAATTATCTCAGCTGGCTTTTTTACTGTGGTTTGCAGACCTGCTTGTTTGCCACTCATCAGTAGGTGTTAATTCAACTTCTAAAAATGGAGAAATAAAGAAAATCAGTGAATATCAGGCTGGAATTTTCTGACAGTCACAGCATAGATGCCTACAAATGGTAGTGAAGCTGACCAAAGACTAGTGAGACACCAGGAAAGGGAGGAAATAAAAAAAAAGAAAGACATCTGTCAACCTCATGCACTCTGCATGTGACCTTGTCTGAAACAGTTATCATGAGTAGACAAAGCAAGGAGGGACAGAATTGAATCCTCTGTCATGCTTCCCTCCTAAAGCTACAGGGCTTTAGGAGGGAAGCATGACAGAGCTGTAATTCATATTCATGCATAACCTGTAAAATTTAATAAATTTAAATTAAATAAATTAAAAATTTATTTAAATAAAAGTAATAAATTAAAAATCTCTAGTTTTGTATAATTGCTGTCCAGCCCCATGAGTTTTCAAAATGTCCTTTTTCTTCCTCATCAGTTTAAGACATTGGTTTTTTTCACATTATAAAGTCTTCAGCAATTGGATACTCATTCTTGTAGGAATAAATCTTTTTCAATCACCAATGCTATAACTGCAATCACTTCCTTTTATGTTTTGTATTCTCAGTGCTCCTTGGTGCTCCTCTAACTTCTGTAGAATTGCACTACTTTTCTTCAATCCCCTCCACAGATTTCTCTATGAGATTCTGTGAAATGTCTACCTCTCCAGCAAAGCATGAGCCACAGCCCAGATCACACCAGCACTTACACTGAACTCTACTGATCTTCATGTAGCACTCCTTGCTGTTGTAAGTGCACTGGTTTTGTCTTATTTGTGCTCATTCATTTGTTGCCCCTTAAGAAAGGGAAGAGAGAAAGCCTCCATCCTTTTGTGCTAAGAGAGAAGATCCTGTCACAATTGCCTTGCAGTCTATGGCAGAAGCCTCTTTCTTCTATTTCCATGCAGTGTAGGAAATTATGCCTAATGTTTTCCACTTTTTTAAGGCCCTTCACTTTCACCAAGAAAAAATTCATTACGCCAACCACTTCTGCCTATTCTGTAATCTTTAATATATTTTATTTTTATCTCTCGACCTCCTTTGTTGTTAAATCAACTTGATAAAACCTTTGCTTTCTGCAATGTACCTTAAACATTAGCTATATTTATGGATAAAAGATAAATGCAAAATACTGTACTTCTGAAGCTCATAGGAAAAAAATAAAAAACAAGTGAAACAAACCACAGAGTCTTCTGGAACTAGAACATAAATATGAAATAAAGCACAAATGACAACATTAGATGGAACTCACCCTGCCTGTGGGTTCACTGTTCCCAGTGAGTTTTTATGAACTGGTGATAATGTCTGAATTTTGCTCCCACTGGATCCAGATGAAGAGAGTGCTTTACTTGAAGAGACACCTTGCAGTTGAAAAGCAAGCACAAAAATATAAGAAAATGTAAGATTTTGCTACTGAAATAATACAATTTATTTTAAAAAAATAATTGCACAATTCAAAACAAGAGAAATACAGCTATATGAGTCAGTATCAGGATAATAGAAAATGTTTCAAAAATGTATAGAAAATATGTAATTGAGACACAGTATTTTATTCTAAGAAAACATACTGTATCTCAATTTGCTCAGAAAATAAGGGGAAGAAAAGTCAAAGTATGTACGAACAGAACATGTTTGATATCTGATATCTGTAACCCAAATTAGACCACTTTTGCATAATTCTAATATACATGCCTTGACTATGTATTTTCAACGATCTAGGATCATATTCAGCAGACAAATTAATTATAGAATTAAGCATGGGAGAGATCAGCATTTGATACAATCATGCATTACTACACCAAACGATTTTTCATATTCAATTAAAAAAAAAATTTATCTGATATGTAAACCAGAATCCTAAGTGCTCAAGAGTTTCTTCAGATAGATGGCAGTCAGTGCCCCTTCCAAATTTATTTTAAATGAGATTTTACAAATCACTATATCAAGCAAACAATACATTTTTACTGCATAGTTTGAGAACTATTATTTAGAAAGGACATGGAACAATTCATAACATTCATTGCATACCTATAACACTTTTGCTAACACCACTTGGCTGTGGTAAGCGTGATGATGGTGACGGTGTGGATCCTACAGAAGGCATCTTCTTAACTGGAGCAGGTTTGTACTGTAACAAAATACAACCTAGAAATTTAAGCAATTAAATCAAGCTATCTATATAACGCATCAGGTAGTTCTTTCAGGTACTGTGGGAGAACAGATGATGATTTCCTACTAGGTAACCTGTTTCTGGTATGGGAACATGCAAATGGTTTCTGATAATCTGTTTTCTAATACTTACAGATGATACTAGCAGAAAACATTCTCTTAGCGACTTCGTTAAGATTAAAAGTAGCATCTCATTACCAATTAATTTAAAAGCAAATACTCAAAGGTAGAATTATTTTTGTCTTTCAAATCCAATTCTTACTTTCGCCTGTGTGGTTTGGACCAATCCCTGCACTAATTCAAAATACTGTGTACTACACCTGAAGCCCTCTAAAGCTTCTAATTAGCCACAATACTCTGTCAGTTGTCCTGTAGTCAGCAACCTTTGTTTGCTCCTTAAGCAAGTCCTCCATTGTATTTAGAAACTAGGAAAACAGAAATTCAACTTCCTTTACAAAAACTGCATCTCTATTTCCTCCTGCTATCTTTACCTGTCATTTGCACATTTGCACATAAATGTAATTTGTCAATTACATTTATGACTGGTTTTCGTTTTGCAACTGCTGCCATCTGACTTATGGCTCTCTGCAGTTTAAGAAAGCAAAAGCCCCATCCATGCTCAGTGTCTAATTTCAGTGAGTGCAAATAATAAAATTACAGAATAAAATAGTTAATTCTTTTTAAAAGTAACACACTATTTAACAAGCTTGATTTGACAGTGAATGCAAGTTGCAAGTTAAGAAAGGTGTTACAGCTCACCTGTGTTCGAGTAGGAAGCTTCCCTTTGGTATCAGCTGCCAATTTCCCCTTATTGGTAATACGTGCAGCTTGCTCCTTACAGAAATTGATGTGCCTGTCAGCTGCATTTTCATTAAATCTCCTCTGACAGTATGGACACTGAATGTAATCTTAAAAACATAGAAATCTAACATTAATAATCTGTTTTAAAAATGACAGTCTTTTAAAGACCAGCCTCCCCTCCAGGGGAAATTACAGCTTTTTGAATCTGAAAATGAAATACAGATTGCTAGCTAAAAGCATATTCTCATTTGAGGGATAAGAGTAGCTGAGGATTAGAAATAACCTAAGCAAAATCAGAAACACTTTAAGAGATGCTATTCTGCAGTGAAGGTAGCCAAAGAGGTAAAGGGGCATGGCACAGAGATCAGCTGGAAAGAAGTGGAGAAGAGGCTAAACAATCAAAATTTTTTAAAAAATCACAAACAGTTCAGTTTGTTCAAGATGTGAGAATACATTAAAACCTTTCCACAAGCAGCAAAAGACAACAAATCTGTTTCTTCTGACAAATTTGAAAGAACTAAGAAATACTAACTGCAATACTGGAAGTGATAATTATAAAAAAAACCCAGAAATTTAACAAATGAAAAAAATCAGAAGAAAATCAGCCAAAATAAGGAGCTATCTCTAGAGACATTGGAAAGAAAGTAACTGGTGCCCATGCCTGTGTTACTTCTGCAAGATTAATTTAGTTACACTGCAAACAGTATTACATACAGGAAATATTACACTCATTGAGGAAAAAACAGAAAGGGCTACAGAAATGCTTAAAATATTAAAAGATACATCATCTGTATGCTGGAAATACACATCTTAAAATACAGTTCCCTATGAAAATTATATGTTTGGACTACAGTTTCAGACAACTGTTTATTTCAGTGCCCAGAGATATTAATGCTGTATGCCCCAGATTAGATCATTCAAAACCATGTAAGCATCAAAAAAGCTAGACACTGGCAAAGCAGGTTAAATTAGTGTGTTTCTAGGTAATTTTAGAAATGTACTGAAGAAAATGAGATGAAATTCAACAGTCACTGCCTCCAAAATTACAATTACATATCATAAAATCTAAAATAAGTTTTGGATTACATGTTACTAGTCGAAATGCAGTAGATCAGGCATACTTGTCCCTTTAAATATTTATAAACAGTTTTGAGTAAGTTAAATGATGTAATGGTCACCAAACCATGAACTGTGACCCAAGAAGTGTGAGCTAAGGACAGAGGAAGAACACAGAGAAATGACTGCATGGGAATCTCACGAGGTAACAACAACAATTTTTTATTTGTTTATTTTACATGCTCTGTTACTGTCAGAACACTCGAACATCAACTACACCTTAAGAGACAAAAACTCAGAAACAGAACTGTAATAGCTATGTAGTCAAACCAAAAATACTCCAAAGAAACTAAAAAAACTAAAAATAATAAAAATAAAGCAGCTGTGAAAGCCCCTAGATAATATGCCATTTCTGGCTAGTGCAGAGCTCAGTTCCCACAGAAAACTTTCAAAGCCCACAAATGTATCAGACTAGAGAGGATGAATGTATACTCTTAAGAATCAGGAATTACATCTTCATCCTTTCGTAAAACACATAGTGCCAGTCAGACACTTGGATATCTGAAAGTACTGCTCATACTGTCTAGAAGAACCTCTAGGATTCAATGTAAGCTTTATAAAACAAAAATTAATCAAAATAAGAGGGCGTTATACACATGCAGTCAAGCTTAGGGTGACTTAAGCTCCTTCTTAACCTGAGGCTATTCTGCACTTCCTCAGAAAAAGTGGAAGAGGAGATGAAAGAAGCAGCAATACTTGCCAGCTCAGAGCAGTTAAGTTGAAAATATGATTATGAGACTCTTTTCATTGAAAGAAAAAAGACTCGCTGCTTGTTAGAAACAAGTGTGCCCACGACAGAGCTGAGTAGGAGAGGATGGATGCACATGGCACGTTCACAATCGTCCCACTCTCCTACACGACAAGTAAAAAAGGAGCATCACTAGCTGCTCCTGCTATTTGTAAGAAGAATATGCACTGATCATTTTGTGCATGGTCTCTTCATTCCTCATTTCCTCTTCCTAAGTCTTACCCACTGCAGTAGGATTGAAGCAAGGAGACTAAAAGCAACTACAACTAGACAGATTATAGATGTGCTATATAGATTATTAATGATTCTTTCCATGATCAAGCCTTGTGATTCTTATCCACAGCATTTGCTATTGGCTTTAAGATGGCTTTACTTTTTAAAATTAGCTTTTAAAATATGTCTTTTCAGGATTGTGAGTACAGAATTCTGAATAATACAGCCTCTTAGAATGAATGTATCATCACAATCCTAATACTGGACTAACATCTCCTGCGAAGAAACAGGGTAGGGAACACTTCACATCCTCACTTGACCACAGAGACAGACAGGCAGAAGCAAGCACATGTTTTTTCCCAATCCTTCTGAAAATAGCCATTCAGCTCATCAAATGGTTTAGCTCTTAGGACAAGAGGAAGACATATATTCTTCAACCTATTATCATATCCCAGAAGTTAAATGAAGAGTGTATTTCCTTCTCATTCACATCAGACTGCTTGAACACTTAACCCAGTCTTGGTTCAAAGTTACCCAAGGACTGTCCTGCCCTTGCTGATACGAGCTCCATACATCTCACATACCCAAAACACAAGTGCCCCCGCCACATGAGGCATTAAGGCACACAGCAAACATGAAACCAAGTGTGAATTCAGCAAGAAATGGGAGGGATTACATTTGAAGAACACAAAAGTGCATTCCCACAATGTAAATATGTTGTGGGTGCCAGCTAATCAAAAAGGCAATCTGTTACTGCTGTGAGCACAAACAAGGTATTGAAAAAATTTGTCGAACCTATGGTTTACAAGACAGTAGCAAGCTGCAAATTGGCCCCAGCTATCTTTCCACACATTAAAAACAAAGTCATGGGCTTTGAAAGCGACACAGGATGCAAGCTAGCCAGACCCTAAGTCACCATCCAACATCTGCACAGGGACAGTAAGTCATCTTCAAGAACTTGTGAATGTTGTATTCCAACAAATTCCTTTTCAATTCAAATTTATACATATTAACTTAAAGAAAAACCTCTAAGGAACTTGACTGTTTTACATACCAGGGTCATATGATGGTGGGGGTGGTGGAGGGAGTTTTCCACCATCTTTAAGATTAAGTCCTTTGGCTGCTCGTATAGTTGCTATAAACTCCTCATGCTTTCGTCTCCAGTTAGAAGGTTTTTTGGGTGGTTCTGGCTAAGAGGCAAAAAAGAAAGCTCTGTATATTTGAAGTTTTTACTTGAAGCTAAGTATGCACCTTATTTTAGTACATAACATCATAGTTTAGATTTCTTCCAAATCTTAGTTGATCTAATTACACAAACTGCCAGCAGAAATAGGCCTTATTAAAATGCATATATAGTATGCCTAAAGTGCTCATACTCAGAGCAAATCATAACATACCCGTGGCTTAAGAGGTTTTACTGTGGGAATGTCAGTTCCTTCTGCTCTCTGTCGGCTGGAATCAAATGTCTTCCTTTTCTTAGCAGAAGTTTTTTGGCAAATGGGTCCATGCTTTTTCTGTAAGCAGAAGCAAAATAAAAGGAGAATACAGAACTTAGTTTTGAAAACAGACCTCACTAAAACATTATTTCCCTCTTTCTCGATAAAAAATTAGCAAAAAAACCACAACTCTTGATGAATAAGCTCAGACTGTTTTCACTCAAACATTCATGCCAGCCAGTACTTTTAAAACAGAACTATGGGAATTCATGGATGTATATAGAGTGCCACAAAAACACAGGTGATAATGAAGAAGAAAAGTAGAAGGCATCTACAGCTGCTCCTTGCATGTAAAAAAACTGATGATAGGTAGGCAGCTTTTGCTGGCCATTTGAGTGGCAAAACAAATCATAGGTGTCTAAAATTCATATTCACATTTAAGGACAGATGGATTTCTATTAACAATGGAGAAGAGAGTTTTGGAAATGGCAAACAAAACACTTCATTTACTAGCTGAGACTTAAAACTGCAGAAGACAAGGATTGATTCTGTTACCCTAGAAAAGATGCTTTTAGAGGCATGTGTTTTAGAAAATGATGGGAATCTTAAAATAAAATTAAACCCCTTCTAAGGAGCTTCAAACCTGAGATAACTGGAATCAGTAATTACTTGGGGAGGGGGGGAATAAAACCAAACTGCCAACCAAAACAAAGCATCTAGATCTATTTTATTTAGCTATAGTGAGCACTGCTTAACTTTCATATCAATTTATCAAATCTAAAAGCCAACAGTGCTCACACCACTTACCAGCGCTGCTGGAAAGAAAGTTCTTCCACAAATCTTACATGGCAACAGATCTCCAGTTTGCACTGTAACCTCACCTTGAAAAAACCAACATACTTCTTTAAGAAAATTTGATTAAATTAATGACAAAACATTATTTCAAAAATGCTAACCTCATATACACTTAGCCATAGTACCAGTTGTTACTGTAAAAGTATACATCCTTTGACTTGTGCAAAGACTATGCAGATGGGAAAGGCAAAAAATATACTGAAGTCCTTAGGTACTTTTGGAAGCTGTCAGGCCCAGCAACATGTCACCAGCAATTCTGTTTATTTATAATACATAACTCCACTACCTTAAAAGGATGCATATCAATATGGAAATAAAAAATCCCTTTTAAGTCCCAATGACACCTCAAATACACACCAAGAATAAAGCTATTTAGTGGGTATTTTCTGTGTCTTTGGAAAAGCTCAAATTTAGTATCAAATAAAGAAAATACACATTCCATCATTTATTTTGGTCTAAGTTAAACTATTCCACTTTTTCTTGTAAAGAAAACAGTCTTGCATGCTATTTTTACTATATATTTTATTGAGATTATTACTGATACTTTACAGAAGTATTTCTAATGTTGTTATTCAAGCATTGGTAACAAAAATGTAAATAGCATATTTGACATACAGCAGATCCACAGAACCAGACAGAAGACCAACAAGTCAAAGTATCAAGGCGTATGCAAGCAAATATATTTATACAGCATGCATTATGCAACAGAGTTGTGACAGAGACAAAAAACTGTAGGATTTCCAATAAAAGGCATCTATTATATCTAGTACTATACCAGAGGAATACAGGGTTATTTTTATATCACATATACATCAAGAAAGAAACAGTAAATTTGGATTATGTTTGAGACGTTCTAGTAGCTTTCTCCATACTCAATCTGACTATTGCAGATAATACAACTTCCTCTATTTACACCATATTAAAATAAAACCACTTTGAATTGACTTGTGTTTTAGGCGAAGCAGCATCTTAAACTAACAAAGTTATAAACATAGCAATGTTCAATCATTTAATCAGCTTTTGTTCCAAGTTTCCCAGTGGAAAACTGTTTTCCATCTAAACATATACAATTGCTAACTAAGTGCATGACTAGTCCTAAAAAAATTAAAAATTTAATTAAATACTTCCCAGCAAACAAACATAGATTCAGGCAGCCATGGTTCCCACTAAAGACCTTTTCTGCCCAAATGCAAAGATTAAAACTGAGTGAGATCTGTATTACCGGTAAGCAATTATTGTTTTTTTCTGATCTTTTCAATTATTTAAAGGAAATTTATCCCCAGTAACTAACTGCATGCAATGTATCAGTTGTATGAACATACTATGGAGCACAATACATTTTAAGAATCATAAATCACATGAAAAGTGCAATTTAAAACATTTAGTTCATACCTTTAATTAATTTTTATCTTTTCCATGTAGATATGAATATGCCTCTCCTTACCACAGCACAGCAGGACTGCACTGACAGTAACCAAGTTTTACAAATGGAAGTCATAATCAAGTTTCCTTTTGTGTCATCTTAATATCTGTGCATCTAGATGTACACAAGTACGAGAAGCAGGAAAAATGCAAAAATCTTGGTTTTCTTCTATTCTTCCATTTGAATTATACTTGAATGTGACAGATTTACTAGGAACTTGTTTTTTAACTGTATTTTTTCAAACTCTTTTTTAAAAAATCATGTCTGAAATTTTTTCCATAGGTCTGTTTTCTTAAATCTACAAGCCTGAGCACTTGAACACTGGTACAAAGCTTAGATGGGTGGAAACCTGCCCTCACCACTGATCTGAAGGGTAAGCAGCAATGGTTGTAACCTTTTCTCAATTACTCCACTCAAAAATATAAGATATGGACAGATTTGTTTATTTTATGACTTCATTATTCACAGTCCCTATCACTCTTAATCATGATAACCTACATCACTGCAAACTCACTTCTGCTAAAGGGTTCAACTTCTTTTCATTACATCATTCTGATACAACCCTCAGCTTTGCATAAACAAGTGAGAGAGGCACTTCCCAAAAATATGAAGTGACACTGTTTGTGTCTTCAATAAATTAGCTGAAATAAATCAGAATTAGTGATATTGACACAAGGTACATAGCATGTGATTAAGAATTTGGCTGAGAAGAGAATTCTTTCAAATACCTTAGTAAAAGAAACTACATGCCCCACAGTTTTCTTCTGTGTTCTAGAATTTGAGCTAGTGTTGAAATTCCACATGAAAAGAAACAGACTTGAGAGCTGCTGACCAGAATGTGCAGTATTTACACACGACATACCTAAGCACAAGGAATGCCAATTACCACTTAGTGCAGCTACATTTACAGAGCTGGATTTCCTTACAGCATTCCCACCCTCCCCTGCTGCTGGCAGGTAATCACATCTGCCTAGAGCTATTTCTACTGCCAACACCTCCCATGTAACACAAATCACTGACCCAAAGCACGTAAGGAAGTTATTTTACAAAAATTAAAGTTCCTGAAGTTTTGTTGAAAACGGGAAGCCAAGTGTCCTGCATAAAGGGGCACACTTACTCCTTCAGCTTCTTAAATCTTCTGTGATTTTCCTCATTTTTAAAGTTAAAAAAAACTAAAACCAAACAAACCAAAACCACAAAACCTTAACATTTCTTTCTAGGAGTCCACAAGTCTTCCCTTACAGAAGGGTTAGCAATGTTATCCACAAAAAATCTGATAACTTAAAAATAAGACATGGGAATAAGATTGTGGAAGTTGCAATTGAGTCAATTTTGGCTTTGTTTTGTTTATTTTTTAAAAAGACATTAATGAGTGATATCTACTGCAATTTTTTTCCTGAAAAAAGTTAACCAAAATAGTTTTTAATCTGGGATGCACTGCAGGGAGGAGGTTAAGAAAAAAGGAACACTCAAATCAGGAAACAGAAGGAGGATATGCTTGTGAAATTGGTCTGAGAATAGAAATTGGTAGTAAGATAGTGTCACGGCAATTTTCTTCTGTCTGTAAATTTAGCAACAATGCAGGACTTTTAAAAATCATTTTGGTTATACAGCAGCTACCTTTTTTTTCCTTTTTACCAACTTTAATACCGCTAATCACCAGCAGTTTAGATGCTTGTATTAAACATGAATGAATATAGTTAAAGTGGAGAAGGACTGAAATAATTATTACTGTTTATCTAATCAAAACACATCTAGAAAAAAGATAAATATGATCAAAATTGTTATGTGAATACCACAGAATACTGAGATAAGCTCAGAAGATACTGAGCTTTACATCCTATTCTACTGCCTTCCTGAGACCAGGTCTCAGACAAAAATCACAGTGTACAACCTATTATGATTCTGGTTACCTGACTTAACCAGACTGGAAGCTTATTAGCAAGACTACAGTCATCTTATTGTTTATGTTTGTAAACTGCCCCTGTCAGGGCTCCTCCTCATCCAGCTCTACTTCCAAATGATTGGGTTTGTACCTACACAAGTTATTGTACACATCCCTTCTGAGGATGGTTACAGTCTAGTTGTCTGTACTTTCTGATCTTGAAGTTAAGAGTTTAGCTGTAAAGTCTGGGTGGACCACTAAGTCTGACAGTACAGCTATACACTCTCCAGATGAACCATGGTGCTTTCAACATTATAGATAAATTTAGACTTCCTTGAAACCTAGATTTCAAGGGAACAACTTCTTTCCTTCTCTTCTCTCATACTCAAATAGCACAACTGATTTACAGCAGAAAGGGCAAGCTGCCAGTTTTGTTTATCTTTCTCAGTACAATGTGTGGACCCATCAATACATACAAGTTTGATCTGACACAGTCACAGCCATAGCTGTCACAGTCACTTGTTCTTGCTGTCATGTTAACAGATAAAGCAGTTGTGTAAATAGACTTCAGACCTAGAGGGAGCAGAAGCCTCCAGTATTGCTGAATAACTGAAGTTTTGGTTTTTGTTACACTTTTCTCTTTTGGAGAGCTCTATATACCCAAGTATGTGGGTGCACTTAGATACAAATTGCAGAACCAAGACTGCACTTTGTAACAGTATTTCCTCAGGCTGTAAAATCTGACTGCCCTTCAAAACCTTTTATTTATGGACAGCAGTCACAGTACTAAACTATTTAGGCCAGACAACTGTGATAATCAGAATCATCAAGTCTCTCTGGATTCAAAAACGCAGAAACACCCTGGTACAATTCCCTGCCTTGGGACTAGATACCTATTTGAAGGCAGCAAGTAATCAGCAAGTGTTGAAAGTCATCACTTGAAGAGCACTGGCCAAATTCTTCTACAAAACTGTATTTATTGCTTTTAGCATAACTCCATTCTCATCTCCAAAAGCAAGGTATTTGTCACTTAAAAGTTCCACATATTTATGGTACAATAAAAAAATGCTGTTCGTTCCCCACATTACTTAGAATCTGTATCATCAAGGCACAGCATCTGGTTCTTTAAGGACTGCCCAGTCTCTAACATATGTCCAATAATCAATAATGTCTGGGTTATATTCTTTAATCAACACACTAACTAACCATAGCCTAACCAATGGCAAATACTACAAGCAAGAGCCACCTAAAAATTATACCAGTGCAGTGACACAAGTAGGAAACACTTCACAGAATCACAGAATAGTCTGGGTTGGAAGAAGACCTTGAAGATCATCTAGTTCCAACCCCCCTCCTGTGGGTAGGAACATCTTCAACTAGACAAGGTTGCACAGACCCTTGAACATTCCTTTAAATTACAGCATTAATTTTTTTATATTTAGATCATTAATTTTTTTAAAGCAGTTTCAAAGATAATTAAATAACATAATGAAAATACGAATGTACCAAAGTAGGAAAAAAGTATTCCAATAACGATCAAAGTTTTGCAAATTTGTATGATTTTGCCAAAAGGAATTTTGAAATGAAAATGCAAGTAAGGCTAATACACTGACTGTAATTCTTAACAACAGGCAGTACGTGCCATACTTCAGTCAAGTCTGCTTGATAAATGATATTGTGCATGTTTTACCCCACCAAGCACATCCCTTCTCACCTGTGCTATTCTGCAGTTTGCAGGAAAGAGACAAAGGAAGTGGAAATCATAGTAAGCCCTGCCTCTTCGTATTCAACCATTCATATACTTCAAAATTTTTAAGCAGCTAAGTTTTGACAATTGTCTAACAAATACCAAATCAATCTACTTTTATCTATCTACTCCCAATTTTATAGGAAAGCCTCATGAATTCTCCTGTACTCCTGTATTGACAATCTTGTATAAACCTGTCACTTCTGTTTCCAAAAGATAACACTTTAGCACTGTAGCATCTACTCCTTCAAGCTGAAAAGACTTTCATAGTACCTATGCACATTTTTGTAACAGCTTTTCAGTCTGACAATGAAAATGCATTATATTTCAAAAACCCTGTTATTGCACTGAACATGAATGAGTCTGATGATGGTGAATTTCGTTTGCATTTCTTGAAAATAACACATCAAGGCGAGACCCATTGCCTCAAAGTGACAGCCTGGAGGAGGATTCTGTATAGGTTTTTTTGGTGACTGAGAAATGAATTCCATGCAGTCAAGAATGATTGTAACAGCAGCACACACAACTCACATCATGGTGTACTCCCCTTTACTACAACTGTCCTTCTTTGCTTCCTTCCTCTTATGAAGTGTAACTTTTAATGTGAAAACGTGCCAGTCACATTACACATCCTTAAAAATAACCAGCTCTCTCTATGGCCATTTCTCATGGGACTCTTGCAAGCAGATCCCTAAAGTCACAGACCACATTCCTGAACTCTGGGGCTGAGATCTATTTACCCAGCTTCCTCCTCTCAGGATCCTGAATTCAACCATCCTAAAGTCACTGGAGGAAAGGCTGCCCCTGACCTTCACATCTCACATGTCTGTACATATGAAGTACTGCAGCACTGCCTCCCCTTGCCAGCTCCTTGATCACCTGGGTCAGGAGTTTGTCACCAAGGCATACCAGAAGCCTCCTAGCTGCTTTCACCTTACTGATTTGTCCCTCCAGCAGATTAAAGTCTCTTCAGAGGTTAAAGTCTCTCATGAGGACCAAGGCCTGTGAATACACTGATCCTTCCAATTATGAGGGAGACTTCATATTTTTCCTGATCAAGTGGCTTTTAGCAGACAGCCACAACAGCTGTTCCCACACTGGTCTGCCTGCTAACCCTGAGTCATACTCCCCCAGGTGGTTCTACAGCAAAGCTCCGTTGCATTCTCACTGCTCTCCCACATAAAGGGCAACTACCCCCCATGTCATCCAGCTGGTTCTTCCTGAAGAGCCTGTACTCATCCAGCACAGCACTGCAGTCCTGTGAGCTGTCCTACCACCTACACATGATCCCAACCAGATCCTAGCCCTGCAACAGAGAGCAGAGTCCGATTCATTAGTTCCCACCCTGAGTGTTAATGTGCAGGCATTCTAGAGAGTCACTCAGCCATGACGGTCACCCAGAAAAATCTGTGAAACCTTCCCCTGCAAAGCCTACAGAAATGCACCTAAACCAAAGGCGAACAAGCAGCACTATTTGACAGATCTGAATTCCAGATACATCATCTGGCTTTCTATTAACAAGCTCTGAGATCGAGTAGAAGCACCAGAAACCATGTGACCTGCAAAACCTATGTAAATGTTACACAGTTCTGCTTTGGCTTCATAAACACACCTTTCTCCTGTATTAGGCTACAGGCACTGTGGTGACTGTGAGGGCAGTCAGGCCAAGACTTGCCTTCTCACACCAGCCTTAAACCAAGACTGTTTTGTCATAGTGATCCCCAAAGCAAATCTGGGCTTATGCACTCTACAACACAAGTGTAATTGGACAGAGCAATCCCCACCTAAGTCTGCTTGCTTATCAGAATCTTAACTGGCAAAAAATGATGTATTAAAAAAAATCTGATAATAAACTTAATTTATAATATATTGATTCCTAGTTTACCCCTCCCTCAAGACTTCTTCAGTAAGTAAGCCCACTCCTCAGCTGCTCCAGTCAAGTGCTTACCATACTCCTGAAACCAGGTTTCACTGAAATGCAACACCTGCTTTTGATGACAACCACACCGTGTTGTGTGCAGGTAAAACATGTTCATCTTTCTACTATATTCAACCAATTGAAGTCAATTAGTAGATCAATCTAGCTTCTGCAATTTAAGTTAAAAATGCAAGAAATCTAAAAAACTATAGCAAAGGGCATAAAATCTATTTCTACTGAAATAATTTCTACTGAAGAAACTAATCTGAAACATTCAAATTCCTGTCTACACACATTCCTGTCTACTTCCTCTCTTTTTAAAGGTGAAACATATTCTGGTAGTGCACTTCTCCATATCAAATCAGCCTAAACTAGCTTTTGGGATTTTCCCTTAAGTAAAATAACCACTAATTAAAAAAAAAAAAAATGATGGCTTTAAAAAGTGTAAATACATTGACCAGTTACAGACTGCTAAATGTCAAATTCAGATCACTTAACAGAGGTTCAAGTATGCCCAGTGAAGCATCAGTTCAGTGAAAGACACATTTATCTTTGTGTTTTAATGGCTATCAGAGACAAATAACTTATTAAAAATTATATACATTAACATTAGTTTTGCATTTTAATCTTTAGTAATTTCCAAGTTGCTGATTTAAGAACAGTGTATAATAAAACAAATTCTTTCTTCTGTTGGACAAAAGATACACCTATTTAAAAAAATGAAAGCTGAAGTCTGAAGTCAAATGGAGCTTAAGAAAATGGCCACCAAAGTAAGGAAGCTGCTGCATGGATCCAGTGAGGCAAGACAAAGATCAATTCTAAAAGGAAAAGAACACTCACATTAATATTATTTTTGTTTTAAAACCCAATAATTTTCTACACTATTAAGGAAAAAAATAATATTGGGTATTCAGAAATTCTGACAAAGCAAGAATAAGCACTTGCTCTCAAGAGTCACATTACTAACATAAAACCTCAAAGGAGAGATCTTGCACTGTTAGGGGTGGAGCAGGGCATCTCAGACATTCCCCATGCCAGGAAGGGTCCAGGGACAACTGCTGTCACAGCACAGACCCCAGCTCGCAGCAGAAGATGCTGTGCAGAGAGACCTCGAGGACACACCCAGACTGCTCAGAGTGCAGTCCCTAAGCAGAGCAGCAAGGGCAAGCTCTGGGTTTGACACTGCAGGCTATTTCCTGAGCCAGCAGCCAGCCAGCCCCTTCCAAACACAACCAGCCTTCCCTGGCTGCTCGAGCATGGGGCTGGGCAAGCACTGCCATGACCCACCACAGAGAGCTGGACTTCTGCCCTCGGACACAGCTGCCCCTCTGCCCCTTATTCCTTAGGCTGGGATGGGCTGTGAACAAGTGTGGGAAGTGGCATTTAGTTGGCTCAAGCAGCTGTTGTGGCATCCTCCCAAAATAAACAACAGACTGGAGAGAAGCCGATCAAACACCAGCATTGGACTGCTCTGGCTTAAATGAAGTCAAGAATTCAGTGCTTGGTTCCACCTCGCTCAAGCAAAACAGAGAGCAACAAACATGCCAGTGTGACAGCTTTTTTCTTGACATCCCGCAGTGAAAGCAACAAGAACATGTTAATCCACCAAAAACAGTCCTGAGATTCAGCACATGGTGAACCACTCATGAAGCTCACCTTAGAGACCACTACATTGTCAGACAGAGCCAGCCTGTGGCTCTATTTTCATCAGTAAATTAAATGAAAATTGAAAAACAGCCAAACAGCATGCAAGCTGCAAAGTAACAAATGTTGAGCTAGAGACTTTAGACTTAATATCAGATTTGTCACCTCTAATGACAAGCATGCACTCATTACTTTTACAAACCTTTAAAGGTACAAATTTGACTCAAATTTTATCTATACAAATACTGATAAAAAATAATAGAGCTAATGGAGCAACAGCCTTAAAGGAGCAACAAAAATAAATTTTAGAAGAAACTTTTAAGTGACAGAGAAACCTATTTTGCCATTTCACAGAACATTTAAACTTGCACATAGTGAGAAAACGCAACTGCAACACTGAAAATACTATTTAGCTTTTTAAATGTCATTAATGCAGTTCCACATGCCAACCATTACACATTCATCTCTCCACGTTTTGGAAAGGATCATTATAAACTGGATAGAGCTATTTCTTATTAATAGGATGCTTATGTAAACCGAAGTAAACCAGATCTTTCATCCATAATGCTGATCCTCAGCAAAGCAAAAGCACCAGCTTCTGAGGCTGGGAAGTCCAGGACAAGCATCTTGAGCCTGAGGGGGTCTTCCATCATCACAGACACACCAAGAGACTGCTGCCAACAGATAAAGTCCTGCCCTTCCCCATAACCACGACCCTCACATGGACAGCTGCCAAGCACCTACTGCACCAGTCAGCTCTGGGAAATGATATTACTGAGCACTAATAGAATGAGGCAGCAGGCTGAGCCAGATTTCAGAAGCTGCCCATACTTCTATGTCAGATGGGTATGACTGTGCAACTGCACATCCAAACATAAATTTAATCAAAGATGGGAACCAGCAACCAATGAGTTGCCAATGGAACAATGACTGAATAGAAGCATAATACCCAATGAAATAATTTGTTATTATTATTATTATTGGCTTTGCCTACATTTTTTCTGTCCAAGGGCAACCGTTCTACAAAAACTTAATCTGAGCCTAAGCTAATATTCATGAACAGAGACAGCCTAAACTGAAAAACTATAAATAAAAGCAAACTCACTTGCTTCAAATGTTTTGAATCACAAAGGGAAGTATTTTATTTTGTGGTGGTATGACAAGCTCTAGCTTTTGAAAGTACTTTCAAGAAAAGGTTCAGTAAAACATGAGGTTTCGCCTATGATTTAGCAGTTCCCTCCACACCCAGTACCTTCTGAAAAACAAACAAGATATAAACCATTTCTAACGAAGTCAGGGACTGGACAAATTTTATGAAAAAAAATCACAAGTTTTCCAGGATTCTGCTGTTATCTGTAGATACTTTTCTCCTACCCCCTGTAATTAAAGTGCTAGAGCTTACATAACACAGCAAGCATAGATGGTCTTGGTAAATTAGCACACAGCCAAATCAATTGATAGATGTGCTGCAGATGATGTACAGTCCCAAATGCAGTCAAATGCACAGCTTACTCAAAATTAAGGCAAGCTCTCCCCTTCTGGAGAGGTAGCATACCATTGTTCTGAGAGCTGGAATGCCTGATAAGGCATTATTTGATAAACATTGGACACCATGTTTCAAATTTCAAAGGCATTAACAGTCAGCAAAGAATGCCAAGTGAATCAAAGAAAGCTCTTGGGATTTTAATGCCAAGTTATGTCCAAATTTAGAGTCTTGATGAAGCCACCAGGCTCAAGAACAGGGTCTGATTACTGTAAAATCTACTAAAGACAGAACCCAGGTATTCTGTGAAAATTACTTTAGTTCTCCAACTGTTCTAGAAGGGATAAAGAACAAAGGCTAGTTTGTGCTCACTCCTATTTAAGCACTCAGTAACCTCTAGAGAAGTAGAGCATGGAAGACTTAATGGCTGTGTTGTATAGTTTTTCAGAACAGGTATTTTTTAAAGTAGTATGGTTAAAGCAGCTTGCAAAATGCAGTAATGACAGGCCTACAAAAATGCTCAGATTGCAAGCTGTAACTTCACGAATTCCAAGCTGATATCTATGCTACGATGGATAACATCATCGATGAAAATGACACTATCGTTTCGGAGAGCAAGAACGTTTCCATTAATTCCACCGGCACAGGATAAAGTTGAAAATACCCCGTCAGCAAATTCGTACCTAGTTTTCTTCACCGCACTGAACATTTCCCTCGCATGATAAGCGGATCTTAACACCCACCTTAGCCATCTGTTAGCACAGAAAAGGGCTCCTGGCAGGGATGCCCGCACGCCGCGC